>CM021104.1:241267749-241285486 GCA_007115665.2 Sequoiadendron giganteum | reverse complement strand
AGAGAGAGAGAGGGAGAGTGAGATAGATTTATTTAGGTACCTATGTGGGAGGGAAAGAGACTTGAGAGAGGGGATTGGACTGAGAGAGTAGTCTAGGTCACATGGAAGGGAGTGAGACCTGAGAGATAGAGACTTTAGAGGGATAAAGAGCTATCCAGTTATGGCAACGAGTTAGAGAAGGTATGAAAGGTAAAACCTTGACTATCCATCTACGATCATAAACTGTGCACTCTAAGCATTATCAAAGTTGTTCACCAAAGAGGGTAAATTCTAGTTCTATGAAAAGTAGGCCATTTGGCACTTGCCAAATGTGATGAGTCATTTGGTGAGTGCCAAATTTGGCGCTCGCCAAATGGCCTACTTTGGACATGTTAATTGACAAGATTTGCCAAATTTTCTCATATTTTCGTCTGTGCTTCCTGTCTCATTTGCACGTCTTTCAATGCAAGTTTATAAAAAAATCATGATAGAGTTAACCTCTCTCTTAGCTATCTAAATATATAAAAAAAATTTCATTTTGATTTAGTTAAGGTTTTGATCCATGGCTTCTATTGTAAATGCCTATGTTTTTGGTCAAAAACCAACATGTGATAGTTTTAGGATAATTTTTACCCGTTCATCAAAACGTGAAACAAATTATATTTTTTGAAACTAGACTCCATTCTACACATGATGAAAAAAAAAAAGAATCAATTTTTTATTAGTTTGCAAAAAAATAAGGTGGGGGCATGCTCAAATTTCAGCTTTTCAAGATGTGTCCAATTTGAAAATTCATAAAATATTATATATTCATTAAAAAAACTATCCAAAAGAACAAGGATAAACTACATGGTGTTAGCTAATTTATCACTATTGGAATTTTTGAAATTCTAAAAAAAAGTCAATCAAAAAGGGGGGAGCCCTCAAGCACTATGCTATTTTTTTTTATAAAAACAGGACCTGTTTTGGGCCCCTTTTTGAGACCCTTAATCTTCATTAATTTCAAAAAAAAAAATAGTAGCTTAGAAACTAGACTCGGAGCACTTCAACTTTTGTTCTTGCCGCATCTTGAAATTTTGAGCATAACTATCTTCATTTTCTCGTGCAAATCAGATTTTGCTGATTTCAGATAAAAAAAAGTGGCATCTTAAGAGCCAAAATTGTGTCACAGATTGGTGCACTTACCCAACATCCTCCCTGCCCATGCCAAAATGGGAGCTTTGGAATAGGGTATGGACACCCATTGAAGCATAAAGGATAGAGCAAATTTTCCATATAGCTAGTCAAAACTGCCCCAGTAGACATGCATGCAAAAAATGA
This sequence comes from Sequoiadendron giganteum, assembly GCA_007115665.2. Classification (NCBI taxonomy): domain Eukaryota; kingdom Viridiplantae; phylum Streptophyta; class Pinopsida; order Cupressales; family Cupressaceae; genus Sequoiadendron; species Sequoiadendron giganteum. The sequence continues at coordinate 241,284,187 of CM021104.1, read as the reverse complement.
AAGCATTAACAAAGCACATGAACTGTTTGATAGAATACCTAAAAAATGTGTCATTTAATGGACTACAATGATTTCTAGGCTAACTTTGTGCAACTTTCAAGAAAATGAAATTGGCAGGTGTACAACCATATTCCACAACCTTCACTAGTATCCTCTCTGCCTGTGCCAAAATGACAGCTTTGGAACAGACTATGGAGTCATTGAAATCTATCAAAACATCATGGAATAAAGATTTTTCTAGATATTATAGTTGGAAATGCTTTGGTAAACATGTCTGCAAAATGTGGAATCATAGAAAAGGAACATGAACTGTTTGATAAAATGCCTCAAACAGAGGTCATCTCATGGAATTCAATGATTGCAGGATATGCACAAAATGGATTTTTTGAAAAATATTTGTATCTTTAAATTTTGAAACAAATGAACTTTATCCTAGCTCGTTGAATCATGGGAGCCATGAGCTCTTCCACCATAGACTTCACATCTCCGAATAGAAACTTCACAAGGTCATCTTTGCAAAGCTTCATGCAAGCGTGTGGTCCATCTCGCCTTTGTCAGACTCTTCTTTTCTGAAATCTCTATTGGAAAAGGCTCTTTCTTGTCCAAAGAGCCCCAATAAATTGACTTGAGACTTTGCTTCATCATCTCCTATCCTACATTGAATTCTTGATCCTTACAATAGATGAAAGACGAAGAAGGTCGCAAATGGGTCTACCAGCTTCTCCAAAAATGTCACAACCATCTTGAAAGATAGGGTTGTGGAGAGACTTGATTAGGCGCTCTATTATCTCCCTTGAAATACTCCCTGAATTAATATGCGTGCATCACCTATTTGAAGCATGTGTCTTGCGAGAGTAGTTTGCACAACACCTAGACTCTTTGGGAATCTACGTGGCATGAAGCAAAGATTGAAGGACTACCAGCGTAGGATTATTGTTATTGTTGTTTATCAATCATGCCAATCACAATTAATGTATTATGCTCAACAATGTGGTCATTAGAGATCTTTAATGTCTTATACTCGACAATGTCATCATTAGAGTTTTTTTAGTAATGTATTGGTCACAAAAGTTTTATTTTATATAACTAATATTAAGTGAGGTCCTTTACACATCGGACAATATTGATGAGATATTTCATATTGATTTTTTTCTTTTATGATATATAAATAAATCAAGGGGTTGAGGTTTAGGTGTTAATGGAATTATTATTATAATATTATATTTTATTTAAAAATAATAAAAGCTAGATTTTCAATTTATAGAGTAATGTATTATAAGAATTGTTTTAAATACATATAATAAGACAAATTGAATATGTGTAATGGTTTTTTAGATATTAATGATGATTTTGATTTATATGTAGTGTATCCATAGCAAATTCAATGGAAGTCATTTTCAGCATAATCCATTGCACACCTAAAGTGCAATAGCTAGTTAATCTTTTATTAAAAAAATACATAATTCAGAAAAATCAGTAATAAAAAAACACTCTAAATCAAGTCCATAGAACACTAAACAGTTAGAAGAGAGAAACTAATAACCATGGAAACTAACTTTGTGAACATGTAATGGTTGCATGGAATATATAACGATTATCTTGTATAAATATATTTAGTATGGAAGTAGTTTGTTAAGGAACAAGTGCCAGTATTCATTTGACAATCACAAGTGTTGTTAGATTCCAGCTACAGAACGAACCACTTCATAATCTGAAAGCTTCACTTTTCAAGACTTAAAGCCTTTCTGAATTGAAAACATGGTTGTTGGAAATGGCTTTAACGCATTCAACACCACTGTGTAATTGGAAAATGATATCAACTTTATCTTTATGTCGTTGGTCACAACTCTTGTGGAAACTCAATTGGCTAATCTCCCAATCGTACAGACATTTTTTTCCAGTGGCGTCTTTTCAGTCGCTGAGAAAATGAGCGTCCATTAAAGTGGGGCAATTCTGATAAGATGAGATCTACATGGATAGTATGATGCACGTTCCAAAAACTATCAAAGAAATTATTGATTTTAAGCAGTCACGATCATTAATCAATGGAGACTGTGAAGGGAGTCACTCAAGGAAAACCCTAACCCAATGAGGAGGAGTCTTGAAAGGGTCAGAAGATTCTTCCAAGCAAACCTCTATTCAAAGGAGAGGTTTTTGATGATGTCAATTGAGTGTGTAAATTGTAGTTTAATTTCATCCATGTTCATGATATCAAATTCTATTCCATTGTTCTAGATGCTTGCGTTGATGAATAACATAATTTTATAGTTTAATGCTTGCGCTATAGTCTTTTATGATGAGATTTAATGTGTACATTTAGCGTCATGCCAACATAGAGGTGGAGGATTATCGAGACCATTGTACTCTTTTCCCTTGAAACAATAGAACAAGTCCAGATTTGTTATGTTAGTTCATATATCAAATGATCTTGGTCAAAAGCGACCAAGACCATGTGTCATTCATTTTGTGATCCTAACTCATGTCCATTATGTTCTTCACCATTGGGTCGAATTCTCTATTTGATATGAGGTTTTCATCTTTTGAATACTTATTTTACCTCCTCAATATTAGATTTGGATGCATTTGTAAGAGAGAATATGAAATCTAGAAAACTAGTTTCTTTTGTGCTTGAATAATTGTTTTAAAAGACCAAAAGCCATATGAAAGAGGAAAAACAATAAGAAAAAATCAAACCTTAACTAAGTCTTTTAAGATCACACAATTTAAACCCATGCCATAGGGGTCGATCGGGCTTAACCGTCACACACTAAGCTCTGAGTGCTTAGGTGGTCAACACCGTGGGCCCCATAAACCTGACCATTTCATTCCATATTATTTTCATGTTTTCGTTTTTGAAAGACTCTGTTCCTATAACCTTTCTTGTTCCTTCGTTTTCTCGCTAACTATTTTCATTTCTATAACAGTTCATTTCCACTGATCAAAGGATTCTCGTCTTTGCTCCTCCCCTGCAGAAAGGTATTGTAGTCGCCAACATAAGAGTAAAACTAGAAAGATCTGGCGAAAATTGAACTGAATCTCCTAAAATATATTCCAAATGAAAGAAAGGTATACCGTGTGACAGAGAAATAATTTTAAGTCCCACATTCAATAGGGGATTAAATATGGTGAATAAACTATTATAAAAACCCCGTCCGACATAAAAGTAAAACATTGATTTAGAAGCTTTTCTTTAAATAGAGAGGCCCAATACTTTAAACTTTAGATTATTCGATAAAGCACAGCATTTTGTTTTTTGAAAGTATATAAAAAGTGTGGTCAAATTATATTATTTTTTTTATTATATATTTAATATAATTTTTATTATTATATATTTAATACTATTTATGAAATTTTAAAAGTGCGGCATTCAAATAATATAAAATTTTAAATAATAAATTTAAAAAGTGGTTTCATAATAAATATATATAATAAAGAATGTTGAAACAAATTTTATATAGAATTATGATATTTACTTATATAATAATACAATTGATTTACAATAGAATTGATTTTACTTTATAAAATAATATAGCTCTAAACACAATGAAATCTCTTAAATAAATAAACAAAATAATAATTATTATAAAACAACTCTTAATTAAATTTAAAAAATTGGATGGTTTCTTATGAACTATATTAGTTATAGAAAGTATCATGTTCAATGAATGTTTTTATGAATTATAATATTTTGAAAGTTGTTTGTATTTTTATCTTATTATTAAATTTGTATTTATGAATTATTATTTGATAAATCATTTTAATAAGTGTTATTGGAATTTGTTTATGTTGTAATATGTTAGAAATTATAATTTGATACTAATCAATTAAAATTACTATCAAATATTCATTGTTGCTATTTTATTTTCTTGAGAGTTTTTTTATAAAAGTTATTTCAAATAAAAAATAACTATAAATAGAAATAACTCTTGACTAGATAAAATATATTTTTTGAATAGTTGCGAAGTAAAAATAAATAATCTTAGGTAAATAAAAATAAAGTATCAAATACTAAATGAAGAAGTATGTATATTATTATATCAACAATTTTACATTTGTATATGTATATTATTTTAAAGAAGGATAATAATATTATACAACTATATTATCATTGTATAGATTAAAGACACTCAAACATAACAAAAATATATTTTAAAAAAATAAAAGTATAAAATAACTATGAATTAAATAAAACAACTCCTAAGTAAATTAAATAACTCAAGAATAAATTTATTATATTTATATAATAAAACAAAATAACTATTAATATACCTCTGCTAAAGGGGTCTCGAGATTTAATTCATGAAAAAGGAGAGAAGAGACAAGACAAGTGGCTACCAAACTCCCCAAAAAATGTGAGAATGTGAGAGTTGCCATAACTTCTAAAGAATTTTTTCATTAAAAGGAGGGTACCATTGAAGGACACTCTAATATAGAGGTTGGATGAATCTAATATGTTTCAAATTTTGATAAGATTATCCTCAATTCTTGATAAGGAAAGGGATAGTCTGATAGAAGATTAAACTTTGATTTTGCATAATTTTATAAAGTGCACACCTATTAGGGATCTAGAATCCCTTTTGCATGATATTGTATCATTAAAATACTATTTTGGACCAAAACACAAAATAAAAAAATGATCTTAATGCTAAGATCTTCATTAATTATCTTAAACCAAGGGAGGTCATCCAAACTCGCATTCAATCTAGTGGTATATCTAGTTACAATAATATAATTACCATCATCTGATTTGTCGCTTAGAATGTTCTAGTTAATCCCGTCCCTACGAGCTATCACAACTCAACTAGATGATGCAACCAATGATTTATAGATAGAGACTTCACAAGAGGTTTCCTTACTTACATGTACAAGTCGTTCACCAACTAGAATGATAATAGCTCACTTCAAGTAGTGACATTCTTCCTAATGAAAAAGGTGCCATAACTCCCCAAGTATGAAAATTGTCAATGAAGTGACAACATAGGAAGAGTCACCCTATCAAGGGGAACAACTTTCATATACAAATTTTCCCTAAGAAATATTTTGAAGCTCATTATTCGACAAAATAGAGGGAATTAGTGTGCTAGGGGATAAAATGTCCAAAAAAGGACTCTTAAATTGATATATTTTTATGATATTATTATCCTATTTTTAAAATAATATATTTATATAATATAATTATCCTATTTTTAAAATAATATATATTAATATAAAATTTTTGATACAATAATATGCATACTTATGTATTAAGTATTTGATATTTTATTTTTATTTGCACAAAATTTACGTTTTACGTGAACTATTCAAGACTTTTTAAAAAAAAAAATAGTCAAGAGATATTTTCAATTTATAGTTAATTTATTTACTTGAAATAACTTTATAAAAAAAACTCTCACAAAAATAAAATAACAACCAATATTTGCTAGTACTTTTAATTGATTAGTATCAATAATAATTTCTAACATATTACAACAAAGACTAATTTCAATAACACTTTATTAAAATGATTTGTGAAAAAATAAAAATTAAATGAAAATATAAACAACTTTCAAAATATTATGATTCACAATAAAAACATTTATTAGACATAATATTTCTATTGTCCATGTTAATAAAGTGAATTGTAGGCAAATTTATAGTATTCAAATTTAATATCAATTTTTTTTGTTTATAAAAAAATGAGTTCTATTAAATTAAAATTGAATTGTAGACAAATTTATAATATTCAAATTTATATCATTTTTTTCTCATTTATAAAAAATGTTTGAATCTTATTAAGTTAAAATTGCTAAACAATAATGATTCCCTTTATTAGACTATAACCATACTTGTACCTCTCATAATCTAAATAAATAATGAACCATAATGAAGCACAACTAAATATTTTTAAAAATTAAAACTATTGAAACATTATTTTTTTTGTTTTATTTACTGAAGAATTATTTTTTTGTAAAATATTTTATATGTGATCATATATAAAAATTGAAACACAACTAAATATTTTACAAAATTAAAACTATCTAAAAATATTTAAATTTTTATTTACCTTATATTATTTGAACACCATTTAACCATTTTTTATCCTACCCTCAAACCACTATTTTAAGTGATTTAATTCATTATTTAAATTTTATATTATTTGAACAACCTTACTATATACTCTTTAAACTTCTAAAACATATAATAATAAAAAATATATATCAAAAGAAGGATAGTAATATAAGCCATCTCCTTTTAGAAGAACTATTATTTAAATTGAAAAGAGAGCTTTGATGTTCAAATACAGTGCTTTACAAAATAATCTTGAAGTTTAGAATATCGGGCTTTCTCTGTTTAAAGAAAAGCTTTAAATCCATGTTGTTGGTTTTTTTTCAGACATGGTATTTATAATAGTTTATTCACCATATTTAATTGGTTATTGAATGTGAGAGTAAAGAAAGACTAGCATTATTTATCTTTCACACAGATTCAGGTCAATTTTCATCAGATCTTTCTATTTTACTCTCATATTAGTGACTACAATACCTTTCTACAGGGGAGGAGCAAAGATGTGAATCCTTTGAAATAGTGGAAACAAACTACTATGAAAATGAAAACCGTTAACGGGAAAATGGAAGAACAAGAAAGGTTACAAGAACAGAGTCCCTCGAAAACGAAAAAGTGAAAATGATACGGAATGGAAAGGTCGGGTTTATGGGGCCCACAGTGGCGACCACCTAAGAAGTTAGAGCTTAGTGTGTGACACTTAAGCCCAGCCATAGGGGTCAGAACAATCATCGGGATCTGAAACTACTTTACCATCACACAACCTCTATTTATGCTTGAAATGATTAATTTATGAGCTTGAAATGGATTGGTAGGTATTACAAAGTATTGATTATATATGGATCCTTGATTGGAAAACACTAGTTCTTAATAACTTATAAATTGGACTTTAAAACTAGAAGAACACATTACCTACAAAATCACCTCTTCTAGGCAACAATGATAGTGGTTTTATATAGTTAATGACAACCATCACCCTTGGGTTAGATTTTCACTTGAACTTGCTATTTTTGTTGTTCATTACTTCATGTTGAAAAGTTCATATTTTCACTTCCCTTATTAATCCTTTTTTGGATTTGAAAGAAATTGTGTTTACATTGCCTCCTTGTGTATGTGAAGGAAAGATTTTTTTGTGTGGTTACATGTGGGAGACTTTTCTCCTTACCCTCTCTCCCCCTTAAGAATTTATCTTTATAATTTCTCATGATTTATTTATAAATACATACTTGGTGGAGTGCAATGTGTCCTTGTGAAACTCATGCTTCTTAAATAGTTTGTCTATTACTTATGTTCCTTCCATTGAACCTCTATTGGGTTATTTCGATCCCTTTCATTCTTGCATGTGTATGTGGATTATTAGTCTAATATGAGTACCTTGATTTTTTGAATATATTGAGTTGTTTTAAGTGTTTAGATGCATAAAAATACTCCTAGTTGGGGGTGGTTGACTAGGATGCAAGGGCATCCCTATACATATAATGATGTCACATGGTCAAGATGTAGCCACCTCCCATTGGCCATAGTAGGTTCATGTTTTTTATCCCATTAAATGTTACCTTGAAGACTCTAATAATGTTCACAATTTGATGAGGTTTTATGTAATTATACCATTGCATGTGAACATTTACATAAAGCGAGAATCTAATAAATATTATGGCTAGCTCAAGTGGAGGGTAGTTGATACCACCTCCTAGTTGTAATTTATTTTGTATTTAATTTTAGAAGCAAGACAAAATATAACATATGTATTGAGAATTGTAGTTTAAGTTTTCAATCATATGTTGCATAATGATTGTTTACGATTAAAAGTATGTTAGTTTCTTGGTATTTTAGGAATCATTCAACCTATGACACTCTTAGTCTTATTTGAAATTATTCAATAAAATTTCATGATATTCACAATCAAGTATTAATGATCTATCTATATTATTGAATGTTTAGATGAACATGAAATTATATGTTCATAAAAGTAAATAATATTTATGATTATGGTCCTATACATCCTAAAATGGCTAAACCAATTACTCTTTGTCTCTCTCTTTGAAATTTATGTTTAAATTAAATGAGAAGGAAATGCAATGAATGTATAATATATATCTTATAAGAGTTTAAAAGTATGATTTGTTAGTGTGAATAATAAAGTCTTGTACCTAGTAATTTATTCCACCAGGTAATTAGTAGACTTATTCACATGTTAAGTTTCCTTAGGATATAAGATTCCTTCTAGAAGTCTTAGTTAGATTTTCTAGAACTTATCTTATCTATGCATCCTTTCCTAGGTAGTTAGTTACTTGTCACATGTCATAGCATTAAGACACGTGTCACAATCATGTTCTACCCTATTCTCAACCTTTCCTATATAAGGAAAGTCATTTGTACACTTCGTATCATACTTCATACCTCATCATTTGATAGGTTTTAATATCAAGCAAGCTCATATCCTTGCATATTCTCTTGTAGAAGGTTTTCATTACTTTTGTAGGTGGTCTTGGGTATTGAGCTAATCTTTAGCTCTTACATGGTATCAAAGCCAGGCCTTGCAAAACCATTCTCATATTTTAGGGTTGAGCTATTGCTAGTGATAGATCTAGGTTATCTTTAGTAAGGTTGAGTATGTTCTTTTCTTGCATCATATGATGACCTGGAGAATCATAAAAACTTGAAAAAAATACCAAATTTGAAGTAGTCTCTAAATGAGGGTTTTATTGGAAGGTCATTTTTGGCTCATGTTGGAGGAGATTTGAGCTCAAATTCGAGTTTAGGGAAGCTGAGAAAGTCAGGATTGACTTTTGTTTCACCTAAATCTGACATTTTTGGGCAAAGTTATGAGGGTTTGAAGAAATTGCAAGATTTGCAAGATCTAAAAGTTGTAGAGCTTCTAGTGCACTTTGAGCCCGATCAAACCTTGGCATCATCTTCAGAGAGCCCGAGAGATGAAGATTCATATATAATATGCCTACATTTGGCATTGACTATTTGTAAGAAATTTTTTTTACTTGGGTGGTCGTACGACCTACCTAGGTACAGGTATGATTTTGCAGAATTAAAAAATAAAATAATTAGTTTCTAATGTTTTTAAATTTATATTTATTTCGGGCTATTCAAATATTTTTATCCGGCTTTAAAAAATTGTTTTGAGGGCATATTAAAAAATTTGGAGGCTTTAATATAATCTACGGGCTTAATTATTTATGCGGAGGTTGTACGCAAAATCTGCATTGTACAGTGTTGTCAGCCTTGATTTGACTGACCTCCTGCCAGCTCCCATGGGTGTTCTCCCTACTAACCATCCTCTTCTCTCTGTCGATTGTTAATCCTTTGGTCGACCTTCATAACATTGATGGCCTTTCCAAATACTCCCGCTAGCCGGCTAACTCCACCTACCGCTAACTAACTCCACCTACCACTGATGCTTGCTCATCCCTGCCAACCGGTCATATCTTTCTAATCATTGCCTCCCATACCAGATCTACAATTATTTATGTGTCGATCCTATATGTGGGTAAAATCATTGGGTTCACTAGTCGCTATCAAATTGTAGGGGCTTCATTTATATCGGGTTTTTGTTATAAAGCTTATTTTAAAATTAAAAAACCCTTGTTTGTATAAGCCGACAAGTTTGTAGCAGCAGTATAAAAAAATTTTTGCATTGGGAGCCTAAACGGTCATATGGGCGATCGAATCTTTAGCCCTTGGGTGTTTATTTTTTGTGTCAATTTGGTCTTTTCGTGTACCTGATTTGCCCTCAAGTGCCTAAAATAGGCCTTTTTTCAAATTTGCATAACTTTTCACCATGGTATTGAAATTCTACAAATGAGATATCAACAAAAATCTAGTTTTACGTACTTCACAATGGTGCAAGCCATTTTGCTATATTTTTCTATAGGTATAAATTATTGGCAACTAAAGTGAGATCTCCCTTTGGACCTTCGAGCTCATAAATTTTTGCTAGTTTCTCTGAATTTGGTGATTCAATTTGCAATTGGAAGGTATTCGAGAGCTCTTTCATTGTGCACATGTACTTTTTCTAGATTCATCCCCATGTATTATTTATTCAGTATTTTTCATATTTGGCATTGTGATTGATTACTTGGACATCTTGACTCATAGCGAGGTTCTATCAGTTTTTGAAGACTTCATTTGCTATATATATCATATTTGGGAGTTTCTAATTCATATTTAAGGTTAATGTATTTTTAATTGTGGAGATCAATCATAGTTCATTATGGGATTTTCATTTCATGCTTCTCTGATTATGTTGAAAAGGGGAAACTATAAACAATGGAGAGATGGTATCATAAAACATCTCTGATGGCTTCATTTGTTGCCACATTTGTATAATGTTGTCCCCCCTCCTAGTACATATAGTAAGAAATTCACATGGAATTGCAAAAGAGATCATGTTTTAGGATTTATTGCAATGCATATTGATGATGCCACTTTGAATTCCATTGATCATTTTGAGTGTCCTCATACTCTTCGGACTAAAATTTGGGAGATATATGGTGATCCTGATACTCAACCATTCCCAAATGATTATGTTTTAGATTGTCTTATGCCTCTTCATTTTTCAGAGAGGATACCCTATGATCATGATACTATGCAAGAGTTTGAATATTTGGAATAATTTGAATCTTTCGAAGAGGTTGACAAAGTTTCTTCAAATTCTCCTTCTTCTCCATCAAAGACAGTTGATGTACCTTCACCTTCAATGATTCATTGTGTAGATTCATTGATTGAGGCTCCTATCATTCCTGTTCAACAAGACCATTCATCTTATGTTGGTGATTCATTAAGCACGTCTAGTGATTCATTACAACAAGTATCTCATTGTCCTCCTGATTGGGATTCCTATCTATCAAACATTGCATCCATGCTTGTGGAGTCTCACATCTCAAATTTGGAGGACACATTTGAGGGGTTATCTTTCCTCTTTGATGACAACCATTGTACAACTATTGTCAAACCATCTTTGTCTTTGAATATTGTTCAACATCAGTTTCCACATAGTCCTGATTTGTCACTTTCTTTATTAATTGGCCATGTACCTAATTTGATTGTGGCATCTTCATCTTCAGTGGCAAAGGAGAAACATGAGTAGTTTTTAGAGATATCATCATCATACATATTCATGCTTCTTTCTTTCAATTCCTATTCGGAATGGGAAGTATTTTTGCATTTGTACTTGGTTTTGTTTCTTCCAAAAGGGAGACATGTTATTTGTCGACATTGGATCATGTTTTGCCTTCATATACTTACAATTTTTGCAGGTGATTACACATTGTGGGGGGCCTACATATTCTCTCTATTTCCCTCTTATGGGGGGGCTATTGATTGTAATGTATATATGTGTTAGATGGTGTACTTGGGGGGTATCATGAAGTCCATCCTTCCTCACTTGATTTTATTTTATCACTCTTTTGGGGAGGAGTTTTGTCTCATTGAGTTTTCTCCTTTTCTCTGTCTGTGAGAGATTTCTTTTGCATTTGTACATGGGTACTATGTTGCCAAAAAGTCTAGCCTTTGACACTTTTTCATTCATTTTGGCCTTTTCCCTTGGATTTTGGCCTGCTTTGCCTTGATTCAATCTTGAAAGCTTGCAATTCAACAATAATCTAACTATGCTTTACTAAGGTGTTGTGAAGTGTTGTAACAAAGCTTCCCACTTTTCTAAGACTCTTTCAACATAATTCACCTAAAAAACCTCTCTTTACCCCTTTTCAAGCCTTGTGACAAAGTGTTGTAAAGTGTTGTAAGGCATTTTCACACTTTCCTAGGCTTATCTCCACTAATTAACCCTTTTCTTATGCTAATTTGTCCCCTTAATGCACTTTTATCCCCGAATTAAGTGTGCTTTAGGAGGAAAACATAATAAACATCATTAATCACCATTTTATTCCTAACCACAACTTGAAATTTCCCAAGTGGACTAGGTCACCACTTTGGGCGACCTAGTCCCTTTAGGCATAAATTTCAAATTCAAGAATAAAACCTATGGGAATTTGCCTCCTAAACCCTAGTGTCAGCCTATCATGTTGCATTCTCAGGAAACTAGGGCATATCTTGTATAAATAAGGGTTTTCACCTTCATTTTGCCCCCCCCCTAAGCTCATTTTCATCTTCTCAAGCACTATTGCACTCAAGCTTCACAAGCAAGGAATCAAGAAATCAAGCAAAAGGAATCTCAAGCAACCTCCACTAGAGTTGATCTCGCATGTTGTAGACTTCAATAACTAAAGGTTTGGTAAGTGTTTGTATTGAGTTCACCATTCAATCTTCCTTTCCTTTCATTGTTTCTCATTTGGGTTTGATTTACCATCAAAGGGGTTTGACTTAGGCAAACCCCTGTCGTCTAACCCTAACATTTTCTTGGTCTTTACATGTGCTTTGTAGGTTGTACTCAGATTTGGAAAGGTCCAAAGTGTTGGAGAAAGTATATTCATTCCATTCAAGTCAACCCACATCATCAAACCCTAGAAGGAGTGGACAAGTGGTAGGTCATTTTTGGGAGATTTAGACATGGGTTGTTGTAGAGAACGAAAGTACCAACTGGGATCCACAGAATCAAACCTTCAGGCTTCAAAAAATACCAGAAGGACTAGGTTGCCACTATTGGCGACCTTGTCCCTGTATTGGTCCTGAAATAGGGTTTCTGTATTTCTCGTCACCCTTTTCCCCGAAACCTAGTCCAACAGAATTTCCCGACAAGAGGACTAGGTCACCCAACTTGGCAGAAGTGTCCCTTTGTTGATTTCAGACAGTTTCCAAAACATTTCAGGGGGGCCTCTTATCTACAACAGTCCATTCACATGTGCACAACTCCTAAATTTTCCAGTTTCCTTTCTATTTTGCATACATTTAGGGCATATAGCTTAGTTTCATTTAGTTTACATTTACTTTGTTTACAAATTTCATAGATTAGATTAGTTTCACTGTATTTCAAGTTTTCAGCCACACATTCTCACACACAACACAACCCTATTCCAATTCTTCCTTTGAATGCAATCACCAAAAACACATAACCATTAGGAGAAAGAGAGTCAATTCCAGCAAACAAGTGCTCCTAGGTGACAAACCCTAGGAGCCTACTTTGGGGAATCCTCTTTTCCTTTTAGTGTTACATTTTTGATGGTTCATTTTGGTGAACCCGACCGTAGACCACTAGTTAATCTTCTAATTTTGTATTCCATCTTAGGATTAAACTTGCATTGCATTAAAATTTTTCATTGTTGCATCGTAGGGTTTGTAAAAAAGTTTATTAGTGAAAATTCATGCTAGATTGCACCTTGCATTATATTTCTCATTGAAAAAGTATAAAAATTTGGCATTTCCATTCTTTGTCTACATTAGAAAATCATAAAAAGCATAAAAACTAGTTAAAAATTCATAAAATTGTCAAAAACAACACTACTGGGACTAAGTCACCACACTGGGTGACCTAGTCCTCTTGCACTAGTCACCTTGTAATTCCTGGCAATTTTCAAGCATTTCCTTCATTTCAATCTTCTACTTTTGCATTTCTATTTTTCGTTCCAAAATTTTAGTTACAAGTAGTTTTGTCTTTTTTGCATGCATTTCCTTAGGGTAAGTGCACCAATCTGTGACACAATTTTGGCTCTTAAGATGCCACATTTTTATTAAAAAAAAAAAAACTTTTTTTCTGAAATCAACAAAATTTGATTTGCATGAGAAAATGAAGATAGTTATGCTCAAAATTTCAAGATGCAGCAAGAAAAAAAGTTGAAGTGCTCCAAGTCTAGTTTCTAAGCTACTTATTTTTTTTGAAATTGACGAAGATTAAAGGTCTCAAAAGGGGGGAGGAGCGGGCAAACAGGTCCTGTTTTTATCAAAAAAATAGCATAGCACCTGAGGGCTCCCCCCTTTTTGATTTTTTTTTTTTTAGAATTTCAAAAATCCCAAGAGTGAGAATTTAGCTAACACCATGTAGTTTATCCTTGTTCAGATATTTTTTTAGTGAATATATAATATTTTATGAATTTTCAAAGTGGACACATTCTAAAAAGCTAAAATTTGAGTGTGCTCCCCCCTAATGTTTTTGCAAACTAATCGAAAATTGATTATTTTTTTCATCATGTGTAGAATGGAGTCTAGTTTCAAAAAATGTAATTTGTTTCACATTTCAATGAACGGGTAAAAATCTATCCTAGAACTAACACATGTTGATTTTTGACCAAAAACAGAGGCATTTACAATAGAAGCCATGGATCAAAACCTTAACTAAATCAAAATGAAAAAATAATTATATATTTAGATAGCTAAGAGAGAGGTTAATGCTATAACTTTTCTTTTATAAACTTGGATTGAAAAATGTGCAAATGAGATGAGGAGCACAAATAAAAATATGAGGAAATTTGGCACCCTTTCAAAAAATTACATCTTTTTCATGAAATGGTTGTCCAAACCTTTGGGTCGAATGCCCAATGCAAAATCCAACCCATTGGATTGATATTTCCCAATTCAACCTATTTGGCGCTCGGAAAATGGGCTGGTTCATTTGGCTAGCGCCAAATTTGATGCTCGCCAAATGTCATTCATGACTTTTGGAATACATTTTTGTAAAATCTTTGATTTTCGTTTTCTCTATCAGGGAAACTATATACATGAAATAAACATTTAAGTATAAGTTGATATTTACATATGGAAATTTACTTTCTTATACTTTAAGTTATATTTCATGTATATAGGTAGGATGTTTGAGAGTGGTTTCAAATCTCTAGGAGTTATAATGCAAATTCAAGTTTTGAAAGATCTTAAAAATTTCAGACTTAGTCAAATTTCAGTAATCAACATGTCAAATTTTAGTAATCAGGAGGTGAAATTTCATCTTTCTCTCTCTATCTCACTCATTTTCATCTCTGATTCTCTAGACCTCTCTCTCTCACTATCTACATCCATTTATCTGACAATCTCTTCCTTGATCTCAAGAACTACATCTCTACATGTCCATCTCTCTCTCTCCTTCCCTCTGCAATATCTATCTCCCTCCCTCCTGCCCTCTCTAAATTTCTCTCTCTCCCCTCCCTCTCCTTTTATCTCTATGTATCTCTCTCTACTCTCTATATCACCTCTCTCTATACCTACCTATCCCTCTCTCCCTCTCTCTCCCCTTTTTCTCTCACTCTTCACTTCCCTCTCTCTCTCGTTCCCTCTCTACTCTCTATCTCTCCATTCTCTCTCTCCTTCCCTCCCTCCCTCTCTAATTTTCTCTATCTCCCCCTCTCTCCTTCCCTTTCTACTTCTCTCTATCTCACCTCTCTTTCTCCCCCTCTCTCTTTCTTTCACCCACCTTTTATCTCTACTTCTCGCTATCTAACCTATCCCTCTATACATATTTCTCTCTCCCCCCTCCTTCCCTCTCAATCTCTCCACCTTCCTCATTACCTCTCTACTTTTCTCTCCATCACACATCTCTATCACCTATCTCACTTCTCTCTCTCCCCTTCCCTCTCTACTCTGTTTCTCTCTATCTCACCCCTCTCTCCCTACCTATCCCTCCCTCCTCTCTCTTATCTCTCTCACCTCTCTCTCTCCATCCCTACCTCTTCCCCCATCTCTCCTTCCCTCTATACTTATCTTTATCTTCTCCTCCCTCTATCTACCTAGGCCTCTCTCTATTTTTGTCTCACCTCTCTCTTTGTCCCTACCTCTCCCTATATATCTCCTTTCATATCTACTTCTCTCTACCTAGTTGTCCCTCTATACCTATTTCTCTCTCCCTCCTTGCCTCCTTTCTCTCATTATCTCCACCTTCTTTCCCTCTCTACTTCTCTCTCTATCACCTCTCTCTATCTCTCCCCTCCCTCTCTACTCTCTATATCTCTCCCCCCCTCTCCCTCTTTCTATTTCTCCTCTCTCCCTCTCCCTCTTTCTATCTCTCATTTCCCTCTCTCTACCTGTATCTCTCTCCTTCTATCTATCTCAACTATCCATCTTTACCTATCCATCCCTCCTCTCTCTCTTCCATAAAAATTCACTCTACATCTCTCTATCTAACCTACCCCTATATACCTATTTTTCTCTCCCTCTCTTTTCCCTCTCTCAATCTCTCTACCTTCCTCCTTATGCCTCTACTTTTCTCTATCACCTCTCTCTCTCCCCTTCCCTCTTTACTTTCTTTCTCTCTATCTCACCTCTCTCTCCCTAAATATCCCCCCTCCCTCCTCTCTCTATCTCACCTATCTCTCCCTCCCTACCTCTTCTTCCCTCTCTCCTCCCCTCTCTACTTCCCTTTATCTCCCCCTCCCTCTCCTTACCTACCTCTCTCTCTATTGCACTCTCTCACCTCTCTTTAAATCCTTATCTCTCCCTCAATCCCTACCTCTCCATCCATCTCTCCTTCCCTCTCCATTTCTCTATATCTCCCCTTCCTCTCTCT
>CM021104.1:240499383-240529881 GCA_007115665.2 Sequoiadendron giganteum | reverse complement strand
ATGGACTTGCTGCAACAATAGCCAGCTCTGATCCTTTCAAAGAGGTATGCGATAGATTACAATAATATGGATTGGTTATTCAAAGCATCTTTTATAGTTTGCATTACCAATTCATCATCATTCAGGTTGTTTAGATTAATATAAATTTGTTATTCTAAGCATCTTTTTTGTTGTGACAATATAGATTTATCATTTGACAAATTTTGTGATATTCCTGGCACGATTGATCATGGACCTGCTACAACAATAGGGAGCTTTGATCCTTTCGGAGAGGTATGTGAAAATTTTTACAATAATATAGATTGGTTATTCTAATCATATTTTTTATTGTATGTATTTTAACTACTACCTTGATGATTTGTATAGGTGCTTGTCACTCCAAAATGCCAACATACTACTCTTGTGGAAGACTATGCCCTAAATGCCTCAAATAGGCAAATTTTGAAATGTGAAACAATCTAAAAAGGTCATAATTGTGTATAGGCATAATCTATATCTAGTGATGTTTTTTGAGTATGGGTCAAATGTCTGGCATTGTATAAAAGGTATGTTTAAAATGTAAAAAGATTTTTGTACTTAATCGAGCTACAACCGAAGGTTTTCTACCTGGTTCTATCTTGTCGGTATGCTCGTTTGAACCATATTTTGTAATATATCCTATTTATATATAACAAATTACAGTGGCTTGCCACTTTTTCGAAAAACAAAAATATAAAAATTTCATGTGAATTTCATTTCCCATGTAATTGATTCAAGTTGATTGGGTAAGATTTTTCAGATGCAAGAGCTAGGACTTTTAGAATCTTGATCCAACCTTAAATCTTTCTACCCCCACATTTCATTGACATTAGCACTTTGGAATCTTAAGGGAAATCATTTTTCTAATGCAGCTCGAAGTGATTCAGTGTATTTGGGTGTAAAAAAGGACCATAACTAGCATAAACATACCCATCCATATGTTTTGGAATAGTTTTTTTGGTTGTAAAAGTTCAAGAATGAAAGTTCCACCACTTTGCAACTTTACACCGTTTGCATTTGGAAACTTTTCTCTCAACTGAAAAACTCATCACCATGAGAAAATGCCTTCGAGATAGAAAAAACCGAGAGAGGTTATTGTAGATGGTCCCAATATTATCCCATATCATCAAATGAAGAGTCTAGAAGCATCACGGTTTCCAAGGAATAGTCTTTTAAAGATTGTTGCCTTTTAGCACTTTGGACTCTTAAGGGAAATCGTCGATCCAATGCAGCTCAGAGTGATTCGGCATATTTAGGTGCAAAAGAGGACCATACCTAGCATACAATTACCCATATGGATGTGTTGGAATAATCCGTTTAGTCGTACGAGTTCGAGTATGAAAGTTGCAGTACTTTGCAACTTTACACTGCTTGCATCTAGCAACTTTTCCCTCAACTGAAAACTCATCACCACAGGAAAACACCTTCGAGATAGAAAAAATTGAGAGAGGTTATTGTAGATGATCCCAACACAATCCCATATCATCAGATGAAGAGCTATAAGCATCACTGTTTCTGAGGAATAGTCCATCAAAGATTGTTGTCTTTTAGCACTTTGGACTATTAAGGGAAATCGTCGGTCCAATGCAGCTCGGAGTGATTCGGCATATTTGGGTGCAAAAGAGAACCATACCTAGCATAAAAATACCTATACGAACGTTTTGGAACTTTTTGTTTGGTCATACAAGTTTGAGTATGAAAGTTGCACCACTTTGCAACATTACACTGCTTGCATCTGGCAACTTTTCCCTCAACTGAAAACTCATCACCACGGGAAAATGCCTTCGAGATAGAAAAAACTGAGAGAGGTTATTATAGATGGTCCCAGCATGATCCCATATCATCAGATGAAAATTCTGTAAGAATCACGGTTTTCGAGGAATATTCCATCAAATATTGTTGTCTTTTAGCACTTTAGACTTTTAAGGGAAATCGTTGGTCCAATGCAACTCGGAGTGATTCGGCATATTTGGGTGCAAAAGAGGACCATACCTAGCATAAATGTACCCATCCAGACTTGTTGGAATAGTTTGTTTGGTCGTACGAGTTTGATTATGAAAGTTCCACCACTTTGCAACTTTACACTACTTGCATCTGGCAACTATTCCCTCAACTGAAAACTCATCACCACAGGAAAACACCTTCGAGATAGAAAAATCCAAGAAAGGTTATTGTAGATGGTCCTAGTACAATCCCATATCATCAGACGAGGAGTCTGTAAGAATCGTAGTTTTTGAGGAATAGTCCATCAAAGATTGTTGCCTTTTAGCACTTTGGACTCTTAAGGGAAATCGTCGGTCCAATGCAGCTCGGAGTGATTCGGCATATTTAGGTGAAAAATAGGACCATACCTAGCATAAACATACCCATACAAATGTTTTGGAATAGTCTATTTGGTCGTATGATTTCGAGTATGAAAGGTGCACCACTTTACAACTTTACACTGCTTGCATTTGGCAACTTTTCCCTCAACTGAAAAACTCATCGCCACAAGAAAATGCCTTTGAGATAGAAAAACCCGAGAGAAGTTATTGTAGATGGTCCCAACACAATCCCATATCATTAGACAAAGATTCTATAAGCATCCTGGTTTCCAAGGAATAGTCTGTCAAATATTGCTGCCTTTTAGCACTTTGGACTCTTAAGGGAAATCAACGATCCAATGCAACTCAGAGTGATTCGGCATATTTGGGTGCAAAAGAGGACCATACCTAGCATAAACGTACCCATCTAGACGTGTTGGAACAATCTGTTTGGTTGTATGATTTCGAGAATGAAATTTGCACCACTTTGCAACTTTACACCTCTGTAGATATTTAGGGATGTCCTCTTCAGATCACTCTATTCTGAATGGGTTTACGGAGCTACCAATGTTAAATCCAATTTGACTAAATTCGAGAAAATTTGATTCCTTGAATGTAAGACTCCCAAGATGAAGGAAGACCATTAAGAACCAACATGGTCAAATCTTTGTCATCAATAATATGACCAATGGTAGAGAGTTGATCTCTCAATTTGGAAATCTTCATGAAGTAGGTGATGACGAATTCTCCTTCTGCCATCTTAACATGATGAATTTGTTGCTTCAAGGCTACAGCATGAATTTTGTTGTTGATCTCATACATCTCCTCCAAAGTCTTAAGCATTTATCTCATTGTCTTCAACTTAGAGATGATAGGAACAATATGGTCCTTCACGGAATCAACTAACATCTTCTTCGCCTCAATATATTTCTTCCTCCATTGAACTTTCTCTTCCTCATCCGTAGGTTCAGAAAATTTTCTCTCCACACTCGACCAATTTGTTTTCCTCCAAAGTGAGCATAATTCTAAATCTCCATGAAGTGAAGTTTGATGCTCCTTCGAGTCTATCCTCAATTTTAAGGCCATCCACCATCTTGACTAAGATAGAGATAGACAAAAAAAAATGGGAATAGAGGTATCGCTGCAATAACTGGTCCCAACACGATCTTTTTCAAACCCGCTTTGATACCATGTTAGTGTTTTAATGATCAAATAATACAACTGAAAGCACTCAAAAAATGCAACACATAAGACGATAAACATAACAAGAAATTTTCTTACAACTCAGGCCCAGCTCATGGCTGAATTTGATACAATGAATAATAGCACCTCTCCTAGATGCAAAGATACAATCAAATATGCTTCTCCTTGAAATCGGCCTGCTGCTGCAAGATGAAGCGTTTTTGCTCAAGTGCAAACTTTTTCTTGGAATGCAAGTTATGCTGAATGAAATTGATTGAGGAAATGAACAAACATCACCTTGTATTTATACAAAATAAGGTGACTCTTCAAGGAGGTCGGCCTCTCTTGAAAATAATAAATTACAAAATAATATCAAGGAAGGTCGGCCTCATCCATTTAAATAAAATGAGTATAAATTAAATAGCCATAGGCTATCATTTAATTTATTACAACTTAATGTGATCGCTATCATGTATGAAAAATGTGGTAGCATAGACAAGGCAGTGGACTATTTGAAAAAAAACTTCAAAGAAATGTGGTCTCATAGAATTCAATGACAAACAAATACAATTGACAACTGCTCATAGTTTTTAGTTATGCAATGTGAAGTAATGATTTGAGTTTGAAAGATGTGTAATGCAATGTAATCAGCGATATAAATATAAACTACATAATATAACCATTCTTTTTTATGCTATTGTACATTGATATTTAACCATTGCTCAAGATAAAATTTTCAAAGAGTTTAATCATGCACATGAGGAACAAATTAAATTTTGATTGTCAACTTCTATATATCAAATTATCCAATAATCAAGTGTATGTCCATATACAAAAATGGCATCAACGCCAACTCAAACAAATTTTTACAAAATGTGGCATATGCCATCTCAATATGTATTCAAAATTTACATGCCAAAATGTCTATCTCATCCTAAACTACTGGTGGATCATCAAAATGGAGCCTCTTTGAAGCACTCGTTGGCTCTGAAGGTAGCTGCACAAGAAAAATTCAAACCACAATTGAGATTAGTTATACTATATAATTTAAAATCAAATAATTAACATCAAAATCAATATACATTGAATTTTAATTGAACTCTAAAATTGAAATCTTGATTACCTGAAATATACGTCTCTTCAAAGGGTCAAGAGTCCTAGAATATACCAAACCAACATTTGAAATTCCAATCTATATATGTGAACAAAAACATAAAATTGATCCAAGTTAGCATACGATTATTGGTAATAGGAACATATTTACCAAACACAAAATAAAATAAACACATACCTCTTTAGGTTGATCTTTTTCTTTATCTCCTTCAGGTGTTTCGACACCTCCTCCTTGAGGTGTTCCAATACCTACTCCTTTAGGCGGTGTGTCTTTGTCAACAAATCTGTATAGCTCATAATTGCTGTACATAAAATTGACAAGTACATATGAAACTACCAATCTATGTCGATGTATGAATAATCAATATAAGATCTTAAAAATCTTAATTCAATCCAATTTGAGTTCAATTACCTTCCCCTTATCTAACTTTGCACCATCGTCGTTTGGATGAGGCTGCACCTCACTCACACTAGGTATTTCCTACAAGAGGAAAATAAGATAAGCATATAAGTTATTATATAATTTCATTAATGACAATTCAAATGACAAGCAATTATATAATATAAAATGTAAACGATTGAGTGCGAAAATATATACTGTGTGTGTGTCCAAGCCAAATGAAATGGCCCTAAGGGTCCTATCAATCACCCGTGTGAGCTCCTTCTCAGACATCAACTGTTAAGTAGACCATGTAAATAAATATTAGTACTTGATACTATCTCTTAGTAATATTCATTTAAAAACAAATGCAAGTTGTGAAATTACAACTTGAATCTTACCTGTGTCACTATTCAAGCATCCCCCTCTCTAGCAGGAGAGGACTCTATAGGGTATGCTCCACTCCCCTGTGACTGATCTATAATGTCCAAATCATGGAGGTCATAATTAGAAGTATCCAAGGGATGTTTAGTGGGTTGTACAAAAAGACCCAAGCATATTTGGTGGCACATAGTGCAAGTATGTGGCACACAAATATGTGGACCTAAGGAGGAGGATGCACCAGCACTCGAGCCTTCGCCAACATCACCAAAATGTGGTTGAGCTACTATAGAAGCATGCAAAACCAAATGACCACTCAAAGAGTCTGAATAGTCTATGTGGTTGGATCATGTATAATCTTTGGATGATATATTGGAGGTGGCGAAGGAAGGGGAGGAAGGGGAGGAAGGGGAACATTTAGGCATGGGACTACCCTAACTACCCCTGGTCTATCCTGAGGCATACCTCCAACGATGCCCTAGAAGGGTTTAATGTCAAAGTAATTGGCATGATGCCCTAACACAAACTCAACATATAATTTTTTAATAAAGTAAAATGGTATATCGGAATTATTGTTCGGTGGTTTATCAAAAACCATACACCAACTATCCCAAAAGTTAGCTACAATGTCCCTATGAATGCACCATTTTATAGAAAAAAAAAAATTATTAACATTCACTGGCAAACCTGTATGGGGGTCAATGAATAAAAAGGCTATTTGGGCTTTAGTTATTTGGAGATCTTTCACATCATTGTAAGACAATCCACATCCATAATATTCCCTCATTTCTTCTCACCACAAATGAAAGGAATTATGTTGTGTGGAGAGGTTTTCTATATTTTTTATTATTTCCTTCAATGTGTTTTTCATATCTCTCAATCGAGGGATTGTCTTATAAACTTCACAAATGCCCCTCAATTGCCCCAATTTTTCACCAATTAAGTCTTCAATTGGTGGCTGCAGAGGTGGTGGAGCATTTTGCTGCGAAGGTGGTGGAGCGTTTGCCATTTGTGGATTTTCATTCTCAGCCATAATACCTAATTAAATTAAAAAACTAATTAATCTAATTGAAATTACACAATATAAATGAAATTATTGTTAAAAAACCCTAGTTTTTATTAAAAATCCCAAAAAACCCTACTTTTTCACATTAATCCATAAAAAACTCTAATTTTTTATTACAATACATCAACAACACTAGTTTTTAATCAAAATCCATTAGAAACATTAATTTTTAATAAAAAATCAATGTAAACTCTAGTTTTTGATAAAAATCAATAGAAAACCCTATTTTTGATAAAAATTTCATAAAAACTACTTCAAATTAAGAGAATCTACTTGAAAAATCAATTACAACATTTAAAAAACCAAATACTTACCTTTGAAATCGGATATCTGATAGAAGCGGATATTGAATTTTCGCTTTTCCTTGTGCGCCCGTGTGCAAATAGTGAAAAATGAAGTTATAAGAGTCGGCTGGCTTTTATATAATGTTTCCACAAATCGGATATTCGATTTGGATTAGATATCTGATTTTTAGAAACAGGTTTGGGCTTTGGCTCGGCTAAATGTACTGACACAAGAACCTAGAAAAGTCAACTCGGTATTTCTGCATTTTTGAGTCGATCCAAAACATGATTTTTTCTCATTGCCACTTTTTGGCCCATCATGATCCTGCACATACCAATTTAGTTGTTTTGCAAGCTTGGTTCATTAATTATCTCTTTGTGGCAGTTTGATTGGTTGCACAAGATGATAGAACTTTTAGCTTCATGCATTTACAGGGGTGATTTTGTTTAATGTTTCTATGTGGTCTATAGGATGTTTTCAAACTTGGTGAAGTGTGTATGTGGTTGCTTGGTAGTGTTAATGTCGGTTTGGCCAACCTGGTGTGTTAGCATTATTTACGAATGTGCTTCATGGATTTTGGAAGCCTAGTGTAGTGTTTAGGTGTAGATTGGGTCTCGATTAACCCTTGGTGTGGTCCACCTTCACTTCTTTCCACCACGAAAGTGTTTGGTGTTGACTTATTTAGTGGTTGCACATTTGAGGTGCATATGTTTCATTGAATTTGACTTGGAGAAGGTTATTCGAGGTGTCGAAGATATATATGCAAGGTCAAATGTTGAATAAGTGTGTGGTGTGAAGAGTTGTGGGAAATGAAGTAATGTGATCAATTTTTTTGATCTTAGTGAGAGCATGAATTCCTAAGACTACTGGAAGCAGTGAGAAAAAGGTGTCTACATTTCAATGTGCCTAAAGTTGTTGGAGGTAGTCAGCTGAAGGTTACGGATGGTTGTGGTGGATTCTCTTATTGATTTGAGGTAGTGAACCTCCTTGTAAAGGTCTCTTTATATTCTCTTGTATTCCAAAATAAGTGATATTCCTAGGCAGTGAGCCTTTCTTTCTTTTGGATAATGAGTCCTTTAGGTAGTGATCCCTTTTGATAGTGAGCCTTTTGTAATTGGTGTTTATATTCATATATATATGTGTGAGAGAGAGTTAATCCTCACTGTGGTTTTTCCCTTATTGGGTTTTCCATGTAAAATATGATGTTTTATTGTGTATGGTTGTTGATGTGTCAATAGAAAATTTGTTTACATTCATGTTGGTACTTAATAAGGTCTAACAATTAGTATTAGAGAAAAGGTTCCTTGGAAGAAGCTTAACCGCTTAAGGTAGATCTGGATGACGCACAATTTTTTTGTCAAAGTACCTATGTTTGATGGAATAAATTATGCCTTGTGGAAAGAAATGGTGGAAGCCTTTCTTATCTCATTAGCATTTGGTGTATGGAAGTTATTTGAATATGGATATACTATTCCTACTACTCCTTCGGCAAGTGAAGATGATATCAAGGACTATGAGAATAATGGCAAAGCAAGGAATGTTGTTTTGAGTGGGCTTTCTAATTCAGAACTTGTGAAGATGGTAAGCTACAAATTTGATAAAGAGGTCAAGGAGAAGTTGAAGATAATTTATGAAGGAAATTGTCAAGCAAGCAAAGATGTAGAATTTTTAGGTCAAACTTGAAACTATACGATGAAGATATTGTAGGCTACATGCTAAGGGTACATGAAATTATCAATGCCATCAACGGTCTTGGTGGAAAACTGGAGGAAAGTGAAATTTTGAAAAAGGTATTGAGAACCCTTCCTAAATCTTATAGTGCAAAATTTTATGCTATTAAGGAAGCTTATAATCTAGATCAATATTCTAGAGATCAATTGTTTGGTGCTTTAAGTACTTTTGAATTAAGAGAGTTTGACAAAGATGCTCCAAGGAAATAAATTGCTTTTAAAGTCAGCAAGAAAGAGAGGAATGATGAACCTGATCTAAATGATCTTTGATGAAGTGGAATCAAATTTTGTAAGAAGATTAAAAAAGGGAACCGGAAAATAAAGAAGTAACTTACCCTTCAAGTGTTTCAATTATGGTAAGATAGATCACTATGCTTCAAAATTTCCAAGAAAAGTTTCAAATGACAAACATAAAGATCTTTAAGATAAATATTTAAAGAAGATTTATTATGTTAAAGACAATGGTACATCTAATGATGAGGAATCAAACTATCTAAATGAGGGAAGTAACGAATGCTTGTTCATGGATTTGAATTTTGGAACTAATTCTATTGACCCTTAAGGATGTGTGAAGGAAATTGCTTCAAAAGTAGGTCCTAGTATTGAAGGAACTATGTTGACTGCTTTTCATGCAAGAGATGAGAGAAAATACTAGATAATTGACAGTAGATGCTCAAATCATATGATAAGTGATAAGAGTAAGTTTGTTAAACCTGATAAGTATGATGGCGGTCTTGTTAAGTTTGGTGATGACACATCTACTAAGATCTATGGAAAAGGTTCAATTATATTTTATGGTAAGGATAAGATAGATGTTGTTCTTTGTGTCAAGGGTCTTTGGCATAATCTTCTCAGTGTAGGAAAAATGTGTAGCAGAGGATACAATCTATTATTTTAGGATGATGGTTGTGAATTAAGAAAAGGAAGCTCTAGAACTTTAGTTGTTGAAGGAATAAGGATAGAATGGAATGTTTATTAGCTCAAAGGTACTGGTGGTAAGTGCTTTATGATTTAAATCAATGAAATTTGGATGTGGCATAGAAGAATGTGTCATATAAAATTATATATCCTTGTGAAGATCAACTCTACTCATGTTGTGAGATATTTACCAAGAATTACAAAGCCTATCAATGCAATTTACAGAATGTCAGTTTGGAAAATAGACAAAGAAGAGGTTCAAAACTAAGGAATACTCTACTATAGGACCTTTGGAGTTGCTGCATACTGACCTATGTGGACCTACTAGAACAAGAAGCTCACAAGATGATAGGAATTTTATGTTGTCAATAGATGATTACTCTAGAATGACTTGGGTAAACTTTCTCAAAGAAAAATTAGAATCTCTACATAAGTTTAAGGCATTTAATTCTATGGTTGAGAATGAAATGGATTTAAAAATCAAGTGTTTGAGTTCTAACAAAGGTGGTGAGTTCACCTCCAATGATTTTAACATTTTTTTTTGTAAAGATCACGGGATAAAAAAGATAGTTATCAACTCTTAGGACTTCACAGCAGAATGGAGTTGTGGAGAGGAAGAATAGAAAAGTCCAAGAAGGAGAAAGAACCATGTTGAAGGAAGAAAATCTACCAGATGTCTACTAGAGAAAATATATTCATACCACAATTTACATTCTTAACAGAGGACAAGCAAGAGTGAACAGTTCAAAGACCCCCTATGAGCTATAGTATAGAAAAACTCCTACAATGAAAGATTTTAGAGTTTTTGGAAGTAAACATTATATCAAAAAAAATGAAGATAACTTAGGAAAGTTCAATCCAAGATTAGATTGAGGAATATTTCTTGGATATTCTACAAAGATCAAAGCATAAAAGTGCTACAACAAAAGGCTAAAGAAGATAGTTGAAAGTGCAAGTGTCAAAGTGGATGAAGAATCACATCAGAGCTTAGTTTTGATAGAAGGATATGAATCTGATGAACCCCCTTGTAGAGAAAAAGAAAAATAAGAAGAAAAAGTAAAGGAGATGCTAGTGGAAGAGGAAGAAGCTCCAAAAAATAATCCTAAGACTCCTAAGTATGTGTAGAAAAATCATTCTAAGGATCAAATAATTGGAGACAAAAGTAGAGATGTGCTAACAAGAATAAAAGTTGTTATGGAAGAGGAACAGGTCAAATGTTGTTTACTTTTTGAAGTAGAACCTAAAATATTTACTGAAACTTACAAGGATGAAAATTGGATCAAAGCTATGGAAGAAGAGATGAGGAAAATTGAAAAGAATCAAACATGGGAACTGGTCCCAAGACCAACAAACAAGAATGTGACAAAAACTAAATGGTTTTTCAAGAAAAAATTGGATGAGAATGGAGAAGTTATCAGAAACAAGATTAGGTTGGTGTGTAAAAGATACTCACAAGTGGAAGTAATAGATTTTGAGCAGACTATTTCTCTAGTAGCAAGAATGGAGGCTATTAGGATGTTTTTGGATTTTTCAACACATAAATACTTCAAATTATATCAGATGGATGCAAAGTCTACATTTTAAAATGGTGAGTTATAAGATGAAGTATACATTGAACAATTTTTAAAAATCCCATTATTAGAAAACCTCGACATGGTATGTAGGTTGAAAAAGGCATTATATGGTCTCAAATACTCTCCTAGAGCCTGGTATGCAAGATTGGATAAGTACTTATAATGAATCTATCTTGTGTGATAATACAAGTGATATCAAAATTTTAAAAAATCTAGTAATGCATTCAAGAACAAAGCATATCTCTATCCGGTATCACTTTCTAAGAGAGAAAGTTGTTGAAAATGAAGTAAAGTTGGAGTATGTGCCTAAAAAGGATCAAATAGCATACATTTTTACAAAGTATTCCAAAAGATACATTTGAGTGTCTCAAAAACAAGCTAGGGGTTATTTCCCCTCCTTCTTTCAACTAGATTCATATTGCATAAGTTCGTGCATCTGTCCAGGGGTGCAATTCAAGATGAATTATTTGTCCTGGATTGATGAAGGCTACCTCTTATGGGGAGTAGGTAGTGGTGTCTTTGGTTGGTGTTGTCACGGGGAGCATATATTTTTCCTAAAACTGGGAGAGAGAGAGAGAGAGAGAGAGAGAGAAGTGAAGTATGCATGTGATTCCCTTTTCCATTAATGTCAAAGGGGAGAGAGTGGAATCTGAAAAACATAGGGAAAGAGATGTTTGTGTAAGAGGGAGAGCTACTTGAGTGTTGAAGGTGCAAAGTTGCTTTTGCTTTTCATGGTTTTTTAGCAAGTGTCTCCATCAATGACAAAGGGGAAGATTGTTGCACTATGTTTTCATTAGTGTTGTCATTGATGTCAACCTCTAGTGTAGTCATGATGAGAAGGTGTTTGTGGTATTGAGTAGGTGTTGCAGATGCAACAAGGTCACTTGGTTTCCAAGTGCTTTTAATAAACATTTTATAAAGATTCTACAAGGTGGCAGGGATGTCTTTTGTGTTGTGCTCCACATTTCTTCATTCTTGAATTTTTGCTTGTGTGGTTTAGATATGATGATCATTAGCCTTTGAAGTTGTTATATCCAAAGTTATAGGTTCTAGATTGTACGGTAGTAGAAGATTTGTTTGATAATGTCTAGCTTGTGAAGAGGGATATCTATGAGAAATGGAATTACTCCACATTTCTCCGCACTAAATTTTCTTGTCTTGTGGATTTGGGGATGTGCTAATTATCCTTCTATCTATCTTCCCTTAAATGGTTTGGTTTTCAGCTATTCTACAAGCTTGGTTCATGAATTGTATCTCAATGGTAGTCTGATTAGTTGCATAGGATGATATAATTTTTAGTTTCATATGTTTATGCCAGGTATTTTGAATATTATACTAGTTTTGGGATATTTTATGATATTCTGTAATGTTGCTATGTGGTATGTTTTTGGACCTGGTGAAGTGTGTATGTGGTTGCTTAGTAGTGTTAATGCTAGTTTGGCTAGCCTAGTGTGTTAGCACTATTTGGGGATGTGCTTTGTGGATTGTGGAAGCTTGGTGTAGTGTTCTAGTGTAGATTTGGGTCCTAGTTAACCCTTGGTATGGTCCACCTTCACTTCTTTCCACCGTGGAAGTGTTTGGTGCCGACCTATTTTTTGGTTGTTTGAGGTGCATACATTTCATTAAAGATGACTTGGAGAATTTTATTCATGGTTGTGAAAGATATATATGTAAGGTCAATTTTTGAAGAAGTGTTTAGTGTGAAGAGTGGTGTGAAATTAATTATATGTGATCAAGTTTTGTGATCTGAGTGCAATCATGAACGCCTAAGACTATCGAAAGAAGTGAGAAAAAGGTGTTTACATTTTAGTGTGATTAAAGCTGCTAGAGGTAGTAATCTGAAGGTTGTGGATGGTTATGGTGGATTCTCCTATTGCTCTAAGATAGTGAACCTCCTTGTAATAGTCTCTTTCTATTCTCTTATATTTTAGAAGAAGTGATCTTCTTGGGTAGTAATCCTTTCTTTCTTTTAGATAGTGAGTCCTTTAGGTAATGAGCACCAAATTTCCATGGAAAACCAAAGAAGGGAAAAACCATGGTGAGGATTAGCTCAAAATATAAAGTAATTGCAACATCGAATACAAAAAGTTTCACTTTCAGAGGGCTTGCTGCCCAAAAGAAAGAAGGGCTCACTTCTAGATTACAAAAAAGAAGAAATAAGAATGTTATAGTGATAAATACATCTTAATGCAATGTAAAATTCCACTATGGCATCACCAACACATTTGTATCCTCTATAAAGATAGTAGACACCTTTTTCTCACTACTTCTAGTGGTTTAACTCATTAAATCTTGCACTGCACTTCACAAATTCACACTCAGCAACTCTACAATTTGCATCACACTCTACTCTCAAATCCTCCATCAATAAACACTTATTTATACCTTCTTCAAGGTCAGCTTCGCACCTTAACCATGAAAATTCAAATTAGGTCGACACTAAGCATTCCCATAGTGGAAAGGAATGAAAGTACACCACACCACATATTAACCCTGACCCAAATCATACATATACAGCATGCCACACTTCCATAATCACTAAAGAAAATCCACAATTAGTGTAAACATCCAAGGTTGGTCAAACCTGTATAAACATAATTTGCATTTAAGTACGCGCTTCCTCAAACCCATGCACAACACTTAAACATAATCTAGAATATTCCACAAACACCTTAAAATCCAAAAAATTCATCTACAACAACTTTCACTTGAAGAATGTACACATCTAGTACACTCAAACAACTTTCCTTACACTATAACTCAAGAAACCACCTTGAAGAGCACCAAACCATGAAAAAATTCAACTAAAGATAAATATGAACCTTATCAACACACTTCCAGAACCACAAGACCAAAAACCATACTATAGAGAAATGCAAAGTAAAACCATTTCTCCCAGACAACACTACAACATAGTTCACACACTGGTGAACCCAACTTTCTTTGCACAATCATCCAAACCAAGAAATTTTGGATATAACACCTATGAACACCTCTTATCAACATATCTAAACCACACTCAAATATCTTCAACATATAAGAAATGTGGAGCAAAACTAGAACGCCACTCTGTATGCCAAAACACCTTTGCAACACACTATTTCCTTTTTTATTCAAATTTTCTCAAAATCACTTAGAAACTAAACATCATAGACATATTCTCATCATCTTCAACACTTCCTCATAAACATTAAACCAACTACAATACAATTCAACCAAATAAAATCCACAAATATGTTGGAGTTGAGAAGATACAACACCACAGAAGTCCAAAAGATCTTTGCAAGCAAATAACCTGTTACAAGGAGAAACAAAGAGAAGCAACAAAAGAAATGCTCAAGAATGTGGAACAAAGTATTCACCTGAAAATGTAAAATGAATAATAATACAAAAGATAGTTTTCAACTACATATAGATGAAAACCCTAAAAAAGAAAAACCCTAGGCTTGCACAATAATAATTAATAAAGTAATTAATTATTATGTACCTAATGTTAGCTTAAGTGAAAAAGAGTTAAAAGGAAACTTTACGTAATTAAACAAATATTGTTTAATTAATAAAGTAAATGTCCAATTACTCTAACACCCCCTCTTAAGATAGACATAGGGAGAAGCTAAAACCTAGAAGAAGTTACTGAAAGCAAAAGCAATGGGTCCCGGCAACAAGGCCAAATCAGGTACCCATGTACAAAATCAATGCAAACTAAATGAAATGGGGTAAAGGAGAAAACCCAGTAGGAACAAAACTCCTCCCCAAAATAGAATGCAAGGAAGAAATGCAATGCACTAATGAAAGAAGGATAGGAGGTGGATAACATAATACCCCCCATAGACAGCTTTTATCATATAAGTACATGTACAATGATCTTCATAGGAGATATAGAAAGAGAGAAGAAGGCCCCCCCACAATGAAGAAACTCCTGTCACAATGGTAGATGCCTGATGTAGAATCCAAAAGGAGATCCTGAAGTGGCAAATGATATTCCTCCCTTTGGGAAAAAATGGATCCATGGACCTGTACCGAAGAAACCCTGTGAAGAAGGAAGAACCAATCTGTCTCAAGATGTGTGCCATGATAGGATGCTAAAGAGTCTCACTGTCTTAATGGAAACAAATAATGTCAAATCCAAATTGATGTGGAGAATACTGAAATGCAACCTCTGAATGCATAGATAATGGTGGGCGAATAGTGATAACCTGACTATCAAGGTAGAGGAGATGAATGTCCTCAAAATAATCCTCCAAATCTGCAATATAGGACTTCACAAACAAGAAAGATATGTCTGCAACATAAGAGTCCAAAGTAGCTATGTCTAGAAGATGTATGATTTTCTGTTGTACTGAATCAAGAACAACAAGAGATGCTGATGAAGTCTCAGTCTGAAGAGTAGGAACTGTGAGACAAACCTCTGATCCATCGGAATATGTAAGGGTGTCTAAATACTCAAACTCCTCTAAAGTATCATGATCAAATGGTGTATTCTCTCGCCAAGCAATGGGTATGAGACAATCTGAAGCAGGATCCTCTGGGAATGGAGATAGAATAGGGTCTCCATAGAGCTCCCAAAAACGTGTCCAAACTAGGTGAGGACAATCAATGTCCGATATAACCAACACAGTGTCATGATCAACACTAGACAATATAACTCCTGCAATGTGATTTCTAATAATATCCCATGCTAATCTGCCCTCTAAAGTTGTTGGTTCAGGCATGAGATCATACAAATAAGGAAAAATATTAAGCCACCTACAATGTGTAAGTATACCCTTTGCCCATGACTCATAATTACCCCGTTCCAGAAGAACAACTGAAGGGTGAGTAGAGAAACCCATGATAATTCTTCAAATAAAAAAAAACTAAGAAATCTGACCTTACAGCATTTAGATCAAATTAATATAACCCATTCCATGCAAACAAAACCCATGAAGGAGCCAGAATGACCAAGTAATTGAGCAAAGTGTAAAAACACACAAAGCTAAATAAAAAATACCTGGTAAATATTCTGATAAAATAGACTGTAAATCTGGAAAGAGCACTGTAATACCTTTTCAATGCCTATTCGTTTGCGCAAAATGGACACCGTGGCCAAAAGTTATGAATTTTTCAAAAACTGAATTTAGCTTGCAGGAAACGAATTTTCTAACAAAAAACGTTTATTTCTAACTTGATTTCTGGAAAATCTACTCACTGTTTGTAGACAAAAATTAAAACCCAAAAATATTTTGATGCTAGAAACAAAACCCAAAAATTGTTTCTTGATCCAACAAGCAAAATATGAGAAAATGATTTTTTTTTAACTTTCAGTCAGGATAAAAATGACGCACGCCATTTTTTCAACAGTGATTTTCTTCAGATTTGTGCAAGATATGCAAAATCTAAAAGATACCCAGTTTAGATTTCGACGCTGGCTACAAAACCCAGAAATCATTTTTCCTGTAAATGAGTGAAAACTAAATTTTTGAAGCAAAAATGATGACGGCTCCAATAAAAAAACAACTTGCAACAAACCCTTGTAGCTCCAAAAATCTTCAAAACAAGAACAAGCAACTGCAGATCTGAAGCTCTGATACCATGTTGGAGTTGAGAAGATACAACACCATAGAAGTCCAAAAGATCTTTGCAAGTAAATAACCTGTTACAAGGAGAAACAAAGAGAAGCAACAAAAGAAATGCTCAAGAATGTGGAGCAATGTATTCACCTAAAAATGTAAAATGAATAATAATACAAAAGATAGTTTTCAACTACATATAGATGAAAACCCTAAAAAAGGAAAACCCTAGGCTTGCACAATAATAATTAATAAAGTAATTAATTATTATATACCTAATGTTAGCTTAAGTGAAAAAGAGGTAAAAGGGAACTTTACGTAATTAAACAAATATTGTTTAATTAATAAAGTAAATACCCAATTACTCTAACACCCCCCCTTAAGATAGACATGGGGAGAAGCTAAAACCTAGAAAAAGCTACTGAAAGCAAAAGCAATGGGTCCCGGCAACAAGGCCAGATCAGGTACCCATGTACAAAATCAATGCAAACTAAATGAAATGGGGTAAAGGAGAAAACCCAGTGGGAACAAAACTCCTCCCCAAAATAAAATGCAAGGAAGAAATGCAATGCACTAATGAAAGAAGGATAGGAGGTGGATAACATAATATAAGCTTATCAAAGCAACACTAGAGGTTGACACCAATAGCACTTACTAATGACAACATAATGAAACTAATCAAAGCATCATCATAACTTCTCAACCATTACTAGTTTCCAGTTGACATCAATGACAATTCAAACATAATATTGTTGACATCAATTAAAACACCAACTACTCATACTTGCAACACATATATATGTGAGTTAATCCTCACCGTGGTTTTTTCCTTATTGGATTTTCCACGTAAAATCGTTCTATTGTGTATGGTTATTGATGTGTTGATATTTCATTTATTTGCATTCATGTTGATGATTAATAAGGGTTTTAAGATTAAATGGTTTGAATTTTTTAATGCACAATTAATTTACCCCCTCTCAGTTGTCTTGTGTTTCTAACAAAAATTCATGAATCCAACTCCAAAATTATTGTGCACGATGACAAAACTAGAAGAGATGCTTTAAATTTTTTGGTTGGCCCTAAAATAGACAATGGGGGTTCAAAATACCCATGTTTTGAAGATCCTATAAGCAAGCATTGGAAAATAATACACATGGGAAAATGGGCAAGCTTTGGCTCAAGAACACAAAACCAAATGTTGTGAAACTGACATTTGTAAGTATATAGAGAAGACTATAAATACCATGGATGGTTCAGCATAGACACCATAAGGAGGTGCAAAGAAAGCCAATAGTACCCCAAACATGATTTATAATTACAAAAATCAATGTCTAGGTACTAGCACAAATCCTTCCACCATGGCTTAACAAAGTGGATGCCAATTTTGTGAAACATCTCTGGTAGTAGAGCAACTAGGAAAAAATCATATGTATGTCGATATGGTCGTGACATCCAAAACTATGTTTTCATAGCTTCCTAAGATTGAAGATTCATCGTGGCTCTACAAAACAAATCACGGGGAATGCAAATGTTTTTTTTATGAAACCAAAGGGCATGGATCCCAAGAAAATGAGCTTGAGGGAGCCCTTAAACTTGAATAAGAGGAGACCACTAGAGGTTGTGATGGTTGATAGACAACCTATATCAAAATCCAAGGCCCACCCATAAAATCCAAGACTTAATGACTTCCCAAGCACACAAAATACTTTTGGCAATAAAAGTGCCTTCAATATGAGTGATGTCTTTCATAACCAGAAGCATATGAAAACCAATCCCCTTCTAGGCAGAACAGTTGGCTAGGAAACCAAAATCAATTCAACACTTTAGAAGAATTTTCTAGGCTTCATTATTATAAATCACTTGCATAATCCATTTGACATAATGATCCAACCCTTGCCGCTAAGTGGAAAGAATACCAAGGCCACTAGAATTCTGCGGGAGACAAAAAAACTCCCAAGCAATGCAGTGAAAACTTTTGTGATCTTTTGAAGAGGACAACAAAAAACCATGAAGAATATTTATAAGCTTCAAATAAGAAGCTTTGGAAGGGCTCAACAAGAATAATAGTAAACATGGGTGGGAACAAGAATTTTAGAACAATTCTAGAGTTTACCAGCCAAAGAGAGGGGCTTGGTGATCCAATAAGAAAGATTCTTCTCAATTCTGGCAAGCACTACATTCCAAAGGTCAACCAGAGACATCTAAAAGGCAAAAGGAATGCCTAGAAAACAAAATATTTCCCCATGACCAATTCACTTCCAGCCAACCCTAAGAAGCCAGGGAGGCATAGGAAGGAAAGGTTGATGATAACACTAGGTTTTATGCCACTATATAGCCAAACCAGAGGCTAGGAAAAATATATCAAGGAAGAGAAGAGCCTCTTTGGAATTTTTCTCATCTTTGGTGAGAGTGAGAAAGGATTCATCCACAAAGTGACCATTGACCAATTGGTTAAAGGATTCTAGAAAATAAATACCATGAACCCTACCAAAGGAAATAAAATTTGCCAACAAGTACCCAAATCCTTCAGCATCAATCACATAAAGAGATGGGACAAGAGGGAAACCTTGTTGAATGGAATAATACAATCCAAAGACCTAAGACTGATGGTTGTTGATAGTAATGCATGTGAAGGAATCTATAAAGAGAATTTTAACAAATTGGAGAAAGTGAGGGCCAAAACCCAGAGCACCAAGCATAGCCAAAATAAAAAGGCCATTCGATATGGTCATATGCCTTGGCAAAATCAGTCTTTAAAAAAATAGTTTATTGCTTAGATCATCAAGCCCATTCCATACCTTCCCAAATCGTGATGATGTTATCCAGAATGAACCTAGATTTGATGAAGATAGTTTGCTCAAGTCAAACAATGTGAGGAAACATGTGTCAGTTTTTAAGAGCTAAGGCCTTGGCAATTATCTTAGAGGATCATCAAGTAGCGTAACAGACCGCTAGTTACAAATATCTCCAAGATTAGGTATGAATTTGATATTTCCTTTATTGATCAATTTTCCTAAATATTAATTATGAAAAGCTTCCAGGCAGGCCTTATGGAGGTTAAAACCCATACAAGGCCATAAGGCTTTATAAAATTCGCAAGGAAAACCATCACAACTTGGTGCCTTATCATTAGCCATGGAGCTAACTGCTTCCTTTAAATCTTCCATGGAGATAAATTGCTTGAAGAAAGCATGTTGAGCCTTCAAAATACCACCTGGAGGAAATCTTGGAGTGCACAATCTCACTTAGGGGAGACTTCTTAAGCAATGAAAACTTTCACATAATGGTGAAAAAACACCTAGATAATGTCTAGTAGCTCAAAGAGCATTGTATGGCCTTCATTTTTTTTTTTGATACTAGCATATAATAATGAGCATGAAGAGCCATAAATAATTCCTTAGAGGCGCATTCCCCCACTTTAATCCAATGTATTTTTGCCTTGATTTGGGCTCCTATGATCACATGATTATCAACAATCTACTTCCGATGTTGAAGTTTGGCCACTCAAGACTGCAAATTGAGAGAGAAAGGGTTTTCAGAGGGAGACTTTGTGGCCTAACGAAGGTTTGAGGTGGAGGCCTCATATGACCTCTAATGAAATATGGCAAGTTGATGGCTATAAAATATTAGGAAAGTGAGAATTACATCAAATGACACGATTCCACCAAGAAATCCACCCACTATGCTAACTAGGATGACATTCCAAATTCCAAATTCTATAGATGTGAGCCAATGTGGGTTGATGACTCAAAAAAGAATTATTTTAAAAAATTGAGTCTTGGAAGGTTGTTTTGGCCCCACTTGTCAATTAATACATGCTCTATCTTATTTTACCAAACTTTTTTTCGTTGCCAATCCTCAAAGCATAAAATTAAGGATTGTTCACTGGTGGTGCTAAGGTTTGAGTCCCTTCCTAAGTCTCCAAACCCTCCATGAGTTTTTGAGATGTCAAAAACTAAAAAGAAGTGGAGTACATTCCTGATAAGCACAAAAGTGGGTTGCTTGGTTCTCAAAAGGCTTCAAACTTTTTGCAGATGCATTTCTCCTCTTTAGAGGATGAGGATGATATGCAAGAATTTTTATCATGAAATTTATATCATGGAATATTTGAGGTCTCACTGACCTTGCCAGGAATTATTCCATCTGAGATACTCAATGGCATTATCCTAGTATTGATGTTTTGTGCCTTTAGGAAATTAATATTTTTCTTTCATGCTCTCTGCAGCATGTCAGGGGATTTGGTCAGATGGCTTGGTGTTTGCTTTAAAACACAATTTTGGTTATGGAGGGGTTACCACCCTTCTTGAACCATGGTGGCATTCATGTGTGGTTTTTCATGGGTCTAATCCAACATATTAACTAGTCTGGATCCTCATATCAATAAAAAATCATTCTTTTTGGATCATTAATGTTCATGCTCCCAACGATGATGTTAAAATATCTTCTCTCTAGTGGTGGATTGTGTATTCAATGCCCTCAACCACTTGGGCAATGAGAAAATATTTTAATATGGTTTAGGTGGCCTCTAATAAATATGGGGCGGTCCTTTTTCCTCGAACAATTTGCAAGTAGGAGGCTTACTTCTACATGCACAATAAATTGGGTCTTTTTTATCCCAACTCTTTCTACCACCAACCTCAAGTTGTTTGGCATATGTGGAGAAATTTCCAACTAGGATATGACAAATTTACTAAATGAATTGATTGTGCCATGATTACAACACAATATTTTTTCTTATTTTCCTTTTTTCAAGCTCTTCCAATGATTCCTCTTCCTGAGGTCACCTTGTCAAACCATTTTCCTATTAAATTTTCTAGCATGCTAAGTGTGGAGAATGTTGTCAATCTAAATATCAATTATGTCTTTGAGATCATGAGATAAATCTACTTCAACATAGACCTTCTTTTGAGGTTGAGCATGGTAAAAACAGTCGGCCTCAACACAAATGACCTTCTTAAGAGACGTAATAATAATTGGGAGAAAATGCTAACAAGGCAATGGAAGACCCAATAATTCAAGCCAGAAAGGCACACAAAGTTTCTTATCATCAAAGACAAATAAGTCTCGGGACCATGGCTGAAAACCAAAAGAGACGATAGGACATACCAAGGCCCATGTTGAAAAATGACTTGAACATTATTGAATTTAATAAAAAGAAAAAGATGAACCCCATGAGGGGCCCATGACTTGGCAACCCAGTCTTGAATCATGCTTTCAAGAAGGACCCTCCCAACAAAATAACCTATAAGAGTATGTTTCTCTAGTCATTTACATGTAGAATCAAATTCTGGGGTGGGTAAAACCACATCCACAAGAGTCACAAAAGGCATACCTCGTGGAATAATTTTGACATAAATTTCTAGGGTTGCTTGTTTAGAGGAGAAATTATTCATAGATGTCACACCATCAACATCAACAATAACTATTGGGTTGAAGTTGGTCATGACCATTTTAAATGAAATCTCCCACAATGAGTGTGATATGATGCAAGACAAGACAACATTAGGAAAATCCAAAGTAGGCAAAAAAACTCAAAGCCCTACCCCACATGCAGAGATCTCTCCAGTCCTAAAGAAAAGTCCACAAAGTAAATAATTCATGTTGTAGGTTTTAAAAGCTTTATGAAGAAATAAAAAATGACAAAGATAAGATTTTTAGAATTATTATTTTAATAATGGAAATAATAATAGGGCAACACTGAGATGTGGGGTAGGAGGGAGTTGTATGTAGGAGGGTTTTGGTTTTTGATTAATATTATTGAAAAAGAAATGCAAGGGTGGCTACAATAAGGGGGGCCAAATCCCCTAAAAAATATTTATTTATTTAAACAAATAAGTATTGAGGGCCAAATCCCGATTTCAATTTGTTCATATTTAATTATTTATTAGTTATTAAAAAAAGAATATGAGGTTGAAGTCTTAAAAAAGGGTGTTTTTTATTTGAATTATTATTATTTAAAAAAAAAGATTTGAATTGCAGACAAAGAGGGCCAAGGGCTTGAAAAAGGGGATTTTTTTAAAAAATAATTTATAATCAAACAAAGATGTTTTTTTTGAAAGAAAATAATATGACTAATTCTAAAAAAAATGAGCTAAAACAAGGCTAGAGCCCTAAAAAAAAAATTGAAATTGAAAAAATCTACACTAAACAGGGCTAGAACCCTTAAAAAAATATTTTGGACATATAGATTAAATAAATATTTAAATTAAAATTTAAAAAATAGATAAACTCTTATTGGGTTTTCTAAAAAAATTACACTAGATGCAAATAGATTTAAAAACTAATTATTTGAAATCTGAAATAACTATAGAAAACTATGATTCCCACACAATAAAAAATTAGGTTAGAAAAGAAAAATATATATTAAACTATTCAAAAGAAGCAAGACAGACTTTATCTCTTCTCCTCCTCTCTTAGAGTGTCTCCTAGGTGCTTCACAAACTTGGTAAACCTTCAACAATGTAGCTCACGAAAGATTAGTAATACCAAAACTTTGATATCATGAAAGGAAATATAAATTGAGCAATGGAAAGTACTAATTCATGAGCATTGTTTGAAGGAAAAATATTATCAAAAAGAGAGAATTCAATCCAACAGCCAACACCATATGAAGAGGATACACAAGAATTTGATAAGGAGAAAAAAACCCCAATATTATGAATGAGAAAAATTCATAAGAATGATACAAAGAGAGAGAGAGAGAGAGAGAGAGAGCACTTAAGCCTTAAGCTTACGTCATAAATAATGAGAGGAGAAGAACCTCGATAAATAGAGGTGAGAAGAGGAGTTACAAAATAACTCACAACTCTATGGATGTCACCATTCATCCTATGTATGTGCAAGGTGTAAATATCCTCATAAGGATGAGGATACACCTAAGCCAATAATATTTCCTTAATAAAGGAATAATAAAATGAGTCATCCTCACACATGTGTGAAGAGACAAAAAGACAAAATACTTGTAAGGTTTCCTTTGGAATATCCTACAAGTAATTAAATAATTACAATTTAATAAATAACTTTTACCAAGTAAAGATTGAACTTCTAACAGAACCAATCAAGCATATAAGAGATAAGGAAAATCTCCTAAAACTAAACCACACCACCACCAATCAACCGCATACATGACCATGTCATTCCAATGCTCAAATGTACATGAACATCCATGACACCATAATCATCACTATCATTGTACCTATACTCAACTCTTACTAAACCAAGACTCCAAGTATCCATGTATGCCAATCTATATCCTCAAACTATAAGATAACCTACGTACCTATATCCATCAAAGTCCAAACTCTAAAAAAACCTCTATAACTATATCAAGCAAAACCAAACCTGATAATATTTTATACCATCATCAATATCTAATAGAAACATGCACACCTAGGTTTGTTTTGTCCCAAGGGGTCATCTATGAAAATTTCCCTTCAAAAAGCTTTGCATGAACACCTAGGAAAAACCCTTTTCCCAATTGAGATTCAAAACCCCAAATCTACAAAAATGACAACAAATTTTCAACCCCAAAACCCTAGATATACAAAACAACAAGGTCTGTTAAATTTGTCTCATACCTTGAAATCTCTAAAAAAAATCTTGCATTGTCATGGACTAAACTTTGCATTAGATCTACTCAAACAAGGGTTATACCAAAATATGAATCTCACAAACCCCACAACCACAACCATGGCTCTAAAACCACTTGTTAGAAAATTAATACATGATTATCAATATATTTCCTATATAATATCATGAGAGAAAAGCATGCATCCAAGCTTACTAAATAACCATATGAAAATATCAAGGAGATATCACAAGATAAAACAATATATACCTTAGGAAAACCATCATAAAGGAAAAAAAATGCAACATCTAAAACCATTTGTGCTCAATGTATTATTTAGTAATGAAACATTAAAATACACTTAAAGAGAATGCATGAATACTTTTTAAACATCGAGCCTATCCAATGCATCTTTCATGTGTCCAAGCATGTATCCACACACCCCATTCCATGCTTCACATCCCATCCCAAACCAATACCACCAAGTAACCTCAACCACTAAACATTTGCCTAATTTTATAGGATCAAACTTACACAAATACAACCAAGTGGTAAGGTAAAACTATGTGCATCAAAACCATGAGCACACAAAAATATTGATCCCACATTTACTTTTTGGTACTAATTTTCCCAATATTAAATATTTTTCCCATTTACAATCAGCAAATAAAATATCTAACTCAATGTTACACACAACTTTACAAGTAAACCTAAATAAATATTTAATGTGACTAAACACATCATTTAAGATGTGTCACACACAAATATTTATTTATTTTATATTATTAAAATAAGTAATATTATGCAAGGTGTACACTACCTATTCCTAAGAATATTCATTTGTTCTTTAGTAATATACAATATTTTAATTTCATCTCTCATAGAAGGTTTTTTAGTTTTACTAGTTAGATTGTTCTTCATATGATTTCTTCCATAACTTCAAAAATTGAAGCATTAGAAAGCTCTTTTTACTGGATACAAGATAAAATGATATTTATTTTGTTATAAAGTATGGAAGGGAATTATTATAAATAATGTGAACACTGCTTAAAGGTGTTCATAGTATAAAATTTATCTAAAATATGTATTTTATCTTAATAAAAAGAATATGAGGTCAATACAAAGTTTAGATGAAGTCAAAGTGGCATTTAAAGTTTTTAGAGGATACAAAGTGAAGAGTGAAAGTGATTAGGAGATCACTTCACCATCAAAGTATTTCATGCAATAATCACTTATGGTTTATTTTGGAAAGTATGAAGAATAATATTTTTAAATGATACTTAAAAATAGAATCATTTGTTATCAAAGAAAATCCATTTTCAAATTTGTTTAAGAAATTTTAAGTTAGAAGATAAGCTTTATCCCAGGATAATATTTATTAAAAATATTTTTAATTCTCATGTAACAATTTTACTTTAAAATAGTTTTATATTTAGAGAAATGTAATAATGCTTAATGATACTTTGAAGTTCCTTATATATGGATATTATGTTTGAAAGAAACTAATGGTACTTTATTATTTTTTTGTTTAGTGAATTTTTAATTTTTGAAGTCTTGCATGAAGAATGATAAATTTTACTACACTTTGTGTAAAATTTTATTGATCAAGCTCTTGGTGTATGAGTGATAAAATTATTATAAATTATGTTATTGTTACTTACATGCTTCATTATATTATATTGTAACAGTGATTTTGCTTAAGAAATACAAATTATAAATGGTTGCAATTCTGTTGTGATTCTTATAAATTTAGGTTTTTATATCTTTGCATATTAAAATTCAAGTATTTTAACATTTGTAATATAATATCTTGTGTGAGTATCACACATAATTTATCTCTTTTTTGTGTTGGATTTTGTGGTTGTCATTGATGTCAACACTATTAGCATTGATGATTCTGAAGGTTGTATATGTCGAGGATATTGAGAAAATTATAATGCAGGAAGTTTGTGAAGCTGTGAAGATCAGAGTAGTGGAAAGTTATGTAAGTTGGTAATCAGAATTTGCGCATTAAAGGGTTTGTTTATGAGCCTATCTAGTATGCTCTCTATAATTTTTATAGGTGCGCATCAATATTGGAGCGATTTATGATTTTATGAGTTCCTACAATTATTCTATTACTATAGCAGGTGTTTTTGGAAGAAGAGAATGCAATTCTGGAAAATTAAGTTGTTGTGTATGATCATATGGTTTCATTGATGGTTCTAGATCATACTCTATCATCCTTGTACATCTGCATTGATTGGTGTGATCGTGATTAAATATTTTTCCTTTGTGTGTTCGAGTCTTCATGTTCTTGGCTGACATGGTGGTTGTAGCATGTTGTGGATCCTTGTGGATTAATATTTTTATGTTTGGTGTGTTTGAGGAAATTTATTTAGGACCTCGTTATGTTGTGACCAACTACGGTTGGTGCACATTGAGATTTTCTCATGAATTGGGCCGACAAAGTTGTTGATGTAAATTCATGTAGAGAATATATAAGAATGATTATTTCTTCATTTTGAAGTGTGTGAGATGTGCTCAATGAATGTATGATAAGTGTGAATGTAGTATGTGTGAATAAAGATTAGATCATTGGATTTCAAAGCAGAGTGTGAAGAATATTGAGCAAAGTGTGAAGAAGTATTTATGTGCCTAACCAGAACTATCATTAGGCTTTTGAAGAAGCTAATTTCTCAGTTCAACCTCATTAGATGGATTTAATCTTATTGTTTTATGTAAGGCAATGAGCCTTCCCATTTGAGCAGTGAGCTCTAGGTAATGTGCCTAAATGCATGTGCATTCCTTATTCATTTCTTTTATACTTTTAACAGGATATAAATTGTGGATTAACCTCCACCTTGGTTTTTCCCCTAACAGGGTTTCCACACAAAAATCTTGGTGTTGTGTGTTTCTAATGTGTTGTTGATTCATGCTTTCACTATTAATTATCAAATCTGAGATTAAAGGTTGATTAAGGTTAAATAAGTTTAAATTTTGTGACAACTAATTCAGCCCCTCCCCCTCTTAGTTGTCTATTCTTGTTTTTCCAACAGTTTGGATGTGATTTCTCATTTATATAATTTAGTTAGAAATAATGGGATTAGTTCATGGAAGTGGGGGAAAAAATTATGTTAAAATTGACCCTTCTTTTTTGAAATCCTACTAAATTGAACTTTGATGAGTAATTCAAGATGCTTACAATAAAAATTTAAGGATCTTACAAGAACAAGTATTATAGTACCCTAAATCAATTTTAAAATTATGAAGGCTTAAGAAAATGTTAAGACTAAGAGGATGAGTGCACACAAAAGTGTTCATATTTTTGTCGCTAAAATATAACATAACATCTAATGAAAGCAACTACCTCCATGTCCTATTTTTTTCTATGTTAAGTATTTTAAAAAAAATATTGGTTGATATATAACTAAGAGTGAGTAGTATGCAAGTTTAAAATATTTTATTGAATATTTTTATCAAATATTTTTATTATTATTTTAAAAATTAGATGCATCCTAAAAATAACATCATTGAATGTGTGGATTAGATAGCTATTAAATTCCACAAAACTAATAAAAATACAAAATAAATTCAATCTATATAGAACAAAGTGACCAATCGTGTATTTATTTCTCAGATTTAGATAAATAGATAGAAAAGAATGAAGAAAAATAGTCCAAGTGCCTAGCGTTTGTTTGACCAATTGACACCTAGAGATTATCGACAACTTGTCATTGCCAACAATGAATATCTCGCGGCTATAGTCTTCTTTCCTAGTCATTAATTTTTTATGATTAATGATTGAACCCTTTTTGGTGGCATTTATTTGGCTACCCATGTGTAACATGCCCATTTTTCTACCCATTATTTTTACTATGTTTTACTCACAAGTAAAATTTTATGCTACTAACATAGAGAGAAATGAATTTTTTCCTTTCCATATGAATAATTAGATGCACATTTAAAACATAACCATTCCAAACTTTCCCATTGTATAACAAAGAGTCATTTCAATTAATTCAAGTAATGATTTCACCTTACATAATTTCATGATAATATTTCCCATATACATTTTCTCAATAAGAATAGAGATACATGTTTACATACATAGCTTCTATGAGTTCAATGATAAAGATACATAAATTGAGTACAATGGTCTAGATTTCCCCTATTTTGGTGCATACCTCCTAGATTTCCCCATCACTGGTGCATACATTCTAGG
Organism: Sequoiadendron giganteum; assembly: GCA_007115665.2. Classification (NCBI taxonomy): domain Eukaryota; kingdom Viridiplantae; phylum Streptophyta; class Pinopsida; order Cupressales; family Cupressaceae; genus Sequoiadendron; species Sequoiadendron giganteum. The sequence goes on along the minus strand of CM021104.1, from coordinate 240,501,612 downwards.
TATCCTCAAATTGGCGTTACATCCTCAAATCTCGGTCACCAACTATATGAGGGAGAGCATCACTCAAGCACTTTTCCACCAACCATGGAATTATTGCGGTCCTTGCACATCTACCATGCTGGTAAGATGGCCCTACCCTTCGATGAAGATTTTGGTTTGGTAACCCCATAATCCTGACCTTCCTAAGCATAGTGTTGTGTCCTATATATCTAGAGCTACCACACATTGGTTTCCCTATCTAGATTGTAATCATGGATCATAGTGAATTGACAGTACAAACTGTGGCTACTTACACTACTTTGGCCAAATAATTCAACAACCAATACTTTGAGTGAGAGTCATATGTCCACCCACCCTTAAGCTCAATTTAGTATTGACCATAAACATAACAAACATTCACTCTAAGGTGTTAACATAATAAAATATTCAACAAGGTAATTCCCTTAACCATGGATTACACTAACCCCAAGAATACCTAAGTCTATAATAAACTTATTATCTAGGTTACACCCTTACCCATGAATTCCTCTACCCCCAAGTATAACCACACTAACCATACATATACACAAACTGGTGTCTAGCTAGGTTACCCATTTTCCCATGGATTTCACTAACCCTAGGAATAACCCTACTAACCTCTTATATTTAAATTGACATAATGATAAAATCACTATAAGATAGCAACATATTCCATCTCATGCATTATCTATATAGACTAATGAACTAAGTATTGTTTTAATAACATTTAAGCCATGCATATTTAACATTATATAAATGTAATCCCAATAATAGGGTTCACTAATTCGAGACTCAATCAAGAATCAAAAAAGAATATTCCATTCTAGGAATTAACTAAGTTTACAACCACGTGCATAGCATGCATACATAGATTGTTCCAAAGCTAGGAAATAACTATTTCATAAGAGAAAGAATATCATGCATTCAAGACTATTCCAACACAAGGAAATATCTAAGTTCATAAGAACAAGCACACCATGCATTCAAAAAATATTTCCAAATGAAGGCATTATATTCAAATAACCTTTCAAACATAATCAAAGGAAGAATAGAAATCAGCATGCCTGGATATAAGTTCCAACTTGAAATTTTTGCCTTCCAACCTTAGCCTTCACCTTTATGAATGCTACTTCTACAAATCTCGACTAGCTTCCAACCACTAAAGCCTCTTTCAAATTCTCTCAACAATACAATTGAAAAATAACAAAGCAATTCACTAACTCTCAAGCTCTCTAATTCACTTGCATAGAAAATACAACAGAATAAATATGAAGAAAATAGAATGAGAAGTGTAACAAATGATAGGAAGAGAAACTCTATATATACTAAAATTTGAGCCCAAAGGCTACAAACAAGATAATGATCCTACCACCTTTCTACTCCCATGCAAGACTTAGCTAATTAACTCATAGATTTGCAACACATAATAGTCCTCACATTTCCAATGGTTGAGTCAACTTGTTTTAAGAGACAACATGACTCTTTTGCTAAGTCAAGGGACAAAAATTCCTTTCAACAGGTTTCCTATTAATTTTGCAAGTCGACTACCTTCTCACATTGCTACCAACTTTACATTGACTAGGTTTATGCATATCCAAAGGTTTAAGACTTATTATTTTCTTTCACATGCTATAGGTTTAGCGCCACATTTTCATGTTTTAGTGCCCCCAAGAATAGTGCAGCCAATGAATTATTCTACCCATTCAAACTTGTACTCATCCTCTTTGCCAACATATAAACTTCATGCCTTATATCATGCATAGGTATTTGACTTAGTCCAAGTTTTTTTCATGCATATATTATAAGCTTAGAAATGCATTTGCATATGAGGCAGTGCTATATGCGATAAGCATTATTCAAAGTATTTTGTTCATATCAACTTCAACGCTATTACAATGCACTTTAAATATATTTCAAACACTTATCACCATATATGTAACATATATATACCTAATATATATATATGTATATGTATATATAACATATCTTTAATATACAGACATATATATATCAATATATTTTTATTTTCTCAAATTTATCAAATGTATTAATTTCCAATTATAAATATATAAACATATATTGAAATAACAATTATATATATACATAAATATATAATTATATTAATATATATGTATATACATTATTACATACATATATATTAATATATATAGTATGTATACACATAACATTGTTTGAATATCTTTATGTAAA
>CM021104.1:240481073-240499283 GCA_007115665.2 Sequoiadendron giganteum | reverse complement strand
AATTGCCCCAATTTTTCACCAATTAAGTCTTCAATTGGTGGCTGCAGAGGTGGTGGAGCATTTTGCTGCGAAGGTGGTGGAGCGTTTGCCATTTGTGGATTTTCATTCTCAGCCATAATACCTAATTAAATTAAAAAACTAATTAATCTAATTGAAATTACACAATATAAATGAAATTATTGTTAAAAAACCCTAGTTTTTATTAAAAATCCCAAAAAACCCTACTTTTTCACATTAATCCATAAAAAACTCTAATTTTTTATTACAATACATCAACAACACTAGTTTTTAATCAAAATCCATTAGAAACATTAATTTTTAATAAAAAATCAATGTAAACTCTAGTTTTTGATAAAAATCAATAGAAAACCCTATTTTTGATAAAAATTTCATAAAAACTACTTCAAATTAAGAGAATCTACTTGAAAAATCAATTACAACATTTAAAAAACCAAATACTTACCTTTGAAATCGGATATCTGATAGAAGCGGATATTGAATTTTCGCTTTTCCTTGTGCGCCCGTGTGCAAATAGTGAAAAATGAAGTTATAAGAGTCGGCTGGCTTTTATATAATGTTTCCACAAATCGGATATTCGATTTGGATTAGATATCTGATTTTTAGAAACAGGTTTGGGCTTTGGCTCGGCTAAATGTACTGACACAAGAACCTAGAAAAGTCAACTCGGTATTTCTGCATTTTTGAGTCGATCCAAAACATGATTTTTTCTCATTGCCACTTTTTGGCCCATCATGATCCTGCACATACCAATTTAGTTGTTTTGCAAGCTTGGTTCATTAATTATCTCTTTGTGGCAGTTTGATTGGTTGCACAAGATGATAGAACTTTTAGCTTCATGCATTTACAGGGGTGATTTTGTTTAATGTTTCTATGTGGTCTATAGGATGTTTTCAAACTTGGTGAAGTGTGTATGTGGTTGCTTGGTAGTGTTAATGTCGGTTTGGCCAACCTGGTGTGTTAGCATTATTTACGAATGTGCTTCATGGATTTTGGAAGCCTAGTGTAGTGTTTAGGTGTAGATTGGGTCTCGATTAACCCTTGGTGTGGTCCACCTTCACTTCTTTCCACCACGAAAGTGTTTGGTGTTGACTTATTTAGTGGTTGCACATTTGAGGTGCATATGTTTCATTGAATTTGACTTGGAGAAGGTTATTCGAGGTGTCGAAGATATATATGCAAGGTCAAATGTTGAATAAGTGTGTGGTGTGAAGAGTTGTGGGAAATGAAGTAATGTGATCAATTTTTTTGATCTTAGTGAGAGCATGAATTCCTAAGACTACTGGAAGCAGTGAGAAAAAGGTGTCTACATTTCAATGTGCCTAAAGTTGTTGGAGGTAGTCAGCTGAAGGTTACGGATGGTTGTGGTGGATTCTCTTATTGATTTGAGGTAGTGAACCTCCTTGTAAAGGTCTCTTTATATTCTCTTGTATTCCAAAATAAGTGATATTCCTAGGCAGTGAGCCTTTCTTTCTTTTGGATAATGAGTCCTTTAGGTAGTGATCCCTTTTGATAGTGAGCCTTTTGTAATTGGTGTTTATATTCATATATATATGTGTGAGAGAGAGTTAATCCTCACTGTGGTTTTTCCCTTATTGGGTTTTCCATGTAAAATATGATGTTTTATTGTGTATGGTTGTTGATGTGTCAATAGAAAATTTGTTTACATTCATGTTGGTACTTAATAAGGTCTAACAATTAGTATTAGAGAAAAGGTTCCTTGGAAGAAGCTTAACCGCTTAAGGTAGATCTGGATGACGCACAATTTTTTTGTCAAAGTACCTATGTTTGATGGAATAAATTATGCCTTGTGGAAAGAAATGGTGGAAGCCTTTCTTATCTCATTAGCATTTGGTGTATGGAAGTTATTTGAATATGGATATACTATTCCTACTACTCCTTCGGCAAGTGAAGATGATATCAAGGACTATGAGAATAATGGCAAAGCAAGGAATGTTGTTTTGAGTGGGCTTTCTAATTCAGAACTTGTGAAGATGGTAAGCTACAAATTTGATAAAGAGGTCAAGGAGAAGTTGAAGATAATTTATGAAGGAAATTGTCAAGCAAGCAAAGATGTAGAATTTTTAGGTCAAACTTGAAACTATACGATGAAGATATTGTAGGCTACATGCTAAGGGTACATGAAATTATCAATGCCATCAACGGTCTTGGTGGAAAACTGGAGGAAAGTGAAATTTTGAAAAAGGTATTGAGAACCCTTCCTAAATCTTATAGTGCAAAATTTTATGCTATTAAGGAAGCTTATAATCTAGATCAATATTCTAGAGATCAATTGTTTGGTGCTTTAAGTACTTTTGAATTAAGAGAGTTTGACAAAGATGCTCCAAGGAAATAAATTGCTTTTAAAGTCAGCAAGAAAGAGAGGAATGATGAACCTGATCTAAATGATCTTTGATGAAGTGGAATCAAATTTTGTAAGAAGATTAAAAAAGGGAACCGGAAAATAAAGAAGTAACTTACCCTTCAAGTGTTTCAATTATGGTAAGATAGATCACTATGCTTCAAAATTTCCAAGAAAAGTTTCAAATGACAAACATAAAGATCTTTAAGATAAATATTTAAAGAAGATTTATTATGTTAAAGACAATGGTACATCTAATGATGAGGAATCAAACTATCTAAATGAGGGAAGTAACGAATGCTTGTTCATGGATTTGAATTTTGGAACTAATTCTATTGACCCTTAAGGATGTGTGAAGGAAATTGCTTCAAAAGTAGGTCCTAGTATTGAAGGAACTATGTTGACTGCTTTTCATGCAAGAGATGAGAGAAAATACTAGATAATTGACAGTAGATGCTCAAATCATATGATAAGTGATAAGAGTAAGTTTGTTAAACCTGATAAGTATGATGGCGGTCTTGTTAAGTTTGGTGATGACACATCTACTAAGATCTATGGAAAAGGTTCAATTATATTTTATGGTAAGGATAAGATAGATGTTGTTCTTTGTGTCAAGGGTCTTTGGCATAATCTTCTCAGTGTAGGAAAAATGTGTAGCAGAGGATACAATCTATTATTTTAGGATGATGGTTGTGAATTAAGAAAAGGAAGCTCTAGAACTTTAGTTGTTGAAGGAATAAGGATAGAATGGAATGTTTATTAGCTCAAAGGTACTGGTGGTAAGTGCTTTATGATTTAAATCAATGAAATTTGGATGTGGCATAGAAGAATGTGTCATATAAAATTATATATCCTTGTGAAGATCAACTCTACTCATGTTGTGAGATATTTACCAAGAATTACAAAGCCTATCAATGCAATTTACAGAATGTCAGTTTGGAAAATAGACAAAGAAGAGGTTCAAAACTAAGGAATACTCTACTATAGGACCTTTGGAGTTGCTGCATACTGACCTATGTGGACCTACTAGAACAAGAAGCTCACAAGATGATAGGAATTTTATGTTGTCAATAGATGATTACTCTAGAATGACTTGGGTAAACTTTCTCAAAGAAAAATTAGAATCTCTACATAAGTTTAAGGCATTTAATTCTATGGTTGAGAATGAAATGGATTTAAAAATCAAGTGTTTGAGTTCTAACAAAGGTGGTGAGTTCACCTCCAATGATTTTAACATTTTTTTTTGTAAAGATCACGGGATAAAAAAGATAGTTATCAACTCTTAGGACTTCACAGCAGAATGGAGTTGTGGAGAGGAAGAATAGAAAAGTCCAAGAAGGAGAAAGAACCATGTTGAAGGAAGAAAATCTACCAGATGTCTACTAGAGAAAATATATTCATACCACAATTTACATTCTTAACAGAGGACAAGCAAGAGTGAACAGTTCAAAGACCCCCTATGAGCTATAGTATAGAAAAACTCCTACAATGAAAGATTTTAGAGTTTTTGGAAGTAAACATTATATCAAAAAAAATGAAGATAACTTAGGAAAGTTCAATCCAAGATTAGATTGAGGAATATTTCTTGGATATTCTACAAAGATCAAAGCATAAAAGTGCTACAACAAAAGGCTAAAGAAGATAGTTGAAAGTGCAAGTGTCAAAGTGGATGAAGAATCACATCAGAGCTTAGTTTTGATAGAAGGATATGAATCTGATGAACCCCCTTGTAGAGAAAAAGAAAAATAAGAAGAAAAAGTAAAGGAGATGCTAGTGGAAGAGGAAGAAGCTCCAAAAAATAATCCTAAGACTCCTAAGTATGTGTAGAAAAATCATTCTAAGGATCAAATAATTGGAGACAAAAGTAGAGATGTGCTAACAAGAATAAAAGTTGTTATGGAAGAGGAACAGGTCAAATGTTGTTTACTTTTTGAAGTAGAACCTAAAATATTTACTGAAACTTACAAGGATGAAAATTGGATCAAAGCTATGGAAGAAGAGATGAGGAAAATTGAAAAGAATCAAACATGGGAACTGGTCCCAAGACCAACAAACAAGAATGTGACAAAAACTAAATGGTTTTTCAAGAAAAAATTGGATGAGAATGGAGAAGTTATCAGAAACAAGATTAGGTTGGTGTGTAAAAGATACTCACAAGTGGAAGTAATAGATTTTGAGCAGACTATTTCTCTAGTAGCAAGAATGGAGGCTATTAGGATGTTTTTGGATTTTTCAACACATAAATACTTCAAATTATATCAGATGGATGCAAAGTCTACATTTTAAAATGGTGAGTTATAAGATGAAGTATACATTGAACAATTTTTAAAAATCCCATTATTAGAAAACCTCGACATGGTATGTAGGTTGAAAAAGGCATTATATGGTCTCAAATACTCTCCTAGAGCCTGGTATGCAAGATTGGATAAGTACTTATAATGAATCTATCTTGTGTGATAATACAAGTGATATCAAAATTTTAAAAAATCTAGTAATGCATTCAAGAACAAAGCATATCTCTATCCGGTATCACTTTCTAAGAGAGAAAGTTGTTGAAAATGAAGTAAAGTTGGAGTATGTGCCTAAAAAGGATCAAATAGCATACATTTTTACAAAGTATTCCAAAAGATACATTTGAGTGTCTCAAAAACAAGCTAGGGGTTATTTCCCCTCCTTCTTTCAACTAGATTCATATTGCATAAGTTCGTGCATCTGTCCAGGGGTGCAATTCAAGATGAATTATTTGTCCTGGATTGATGAAGGCTACCTCTTATGGGGAGTAGGTAGTGGTGTCTTTGGTTGGTGTTGTCACGGGGAGCATATATTTTTCCTAAAACTGGGAGAGAGAGAGAGAGAGAGAGAGAGAGAAGTGAAGTATGCATGTGATTCCCTTTTCCATTAATGTCAAAGGGGAGAGAGTGGAATCTGAAAAACATAGGGAAAGAGATGTTTGTGTAAGAGGGAGAGCTACTTGAGTGTTGAAGGTGCAAAGTTGCTTTTGCTTTTCATGGTTTTTTAGCAAGTGTCTCCATCAATGACAAAGGGGAAGATTGTTGCACTATGTTTTCATTAGTGTTGTCATTGATGTCAACCTCTAGTGTAGTCATGATGAGAAGGTGTTTGTGGTATTGAGTAGGTGTTGCAGATGCAACAAGGTCACTTGGTTTCCAAGTGCTTTTAATAAACATTTTATAAAGATTCTACAAGGTGGCAGGGATGTCTTTTGTGTTGTGCTCCACATTTCTTCATTCTTGAATTTTTGCTTGTGTGGTTTAGATATGATGATCATTAGCCTTTGAAGTTGTTATATCCAAAGTTATAGGTTCTAGATTGTACGGTAGTAGAAGATTTGTTTGATAATGTCTAGCTTGTGAAGAGGGATATCTATGAGAAATGGAATTACTCCACATTTCTCCGCACTAAATTTTCTTGTCTTGTGGATTTGGGGATGTGCTAATTATCCTTCTATCTATCTTCCCTTAAATGGTTTGGTTTTCAGCTATTCTACAAGCTTGGTTCATGAATTGTATCTCAATGGTAGTCTGATTAGTTGCATAGGATGATATAATTTTTAGTTTCATATGTTTATGCCAGGTATTTTGAATATTATACTAGTTTTGGGATATTTTATGATATTCTGTAATGTTGCTATGTGGTATGTTTTTGGACCTGGTGAAGTGTGTATGTGGTTGCTTAGTAGTGTTAATGCTAGTTTGGCTAGCCTAGTGTGTTAGCACTATTTGGGGATGTGCTTTGTGGATTGTGGAAGCTTGGTGTAGTGTTCTAGTGTAGATTTGGGTCCTAGTTAACCCTTGGTATGGTCCACCTTCACTTCTTTCCACCGTGGAAGTGTTTGGTGCCGACCTATTTTTTGGTTGTTTGAGGTGCATACATTTCATTAAAGATGACTTGGAGAATTTTATTCATGGTTGTGAAAGATATATATGTAAGGTCAATTTTTGAAGAAGTGTTTAGTGTGAAGAGTGGTGTGAAATTAATTATATGTGATCAAGTTTTGTGATCTGAGTGCAATCATGAACGCCTAAGACTATCGAAAGAAGTGAGAAAAAGGTGTTTACATTTTAGTGTGATTAAAGCTGCTAGAGGTAGTAATCTGAAGGTTGTGGATGGTTATGGTGGATTCTCCTATTGCTCTAAGATAGTGAACCTCCTTGTAATAGTCTCTTTCTATTCTCTTATATTTTAGAAGAAGTGATCTTCTTGGGTAGTAATCCTTTCTTTCTTTTAGATAGTGAGTCCTTTAGGTAATGAGCACCAAATTTCCATGGAAAACCAAAGAAGGGAAAAACCATGGTGAGGATTAGCTCAAAATATAAAGTAATTGCAACATCGAATACAAAAAGTTTCACTTTCAGAGGGCTTGCTGCCCAAAAGAAAGAAGGGCTCACTTCTAGATTACAAAAAAGAAGAAATAAGAATGTTATAGTGATAAATACATCTTAATGCAATGTAAAATTCCACTATGGCATCACCAACACATTTGTATCCTCTATAAAGATAGTAGACACCTTTTTCTCACTACTTCTAGTGGTTTAACTCATTAAATCTTGCACTGCACTTCACAAATTCACACTCAGCAACTCTACAATTTGCATCACACTCTACTCTCAAATCCTCCATCAATAAACACTTATTTATACCTTCTTCAAGGTCAGCTTCGCACCTTAACCATGAAAATTCAAATTAGGTCGACACTAAGCATTCCCATAGTGGAAAGGAATGAAAGTACACCACACCACATATTAACCCTGACCCAAATCATACATATACAGCATGCCACACTTCCATAATCACTAAAGAAAATCCACAATTAGTGTAAACATCCAAGGTTGGTCAAACCTGTATAAACATAATTTGCATTTAAGTACGCGCTTCCTCAAACCCATGCACAACACTTAAACATAATCTAGAATATTCCACAAACACCTTAAAATCCAAAAAATTCATCTACAACAACTTTCACTTGAAGAATGTACACATCTAGTACACTCAAACAACTTTCCTTACACTATAACTCAAGAAACCACCTTGAAGAGCACCAAACCATGAAAAAATTCAACTAAAGATAAATATGAACCTTATCAACACACTTCCAGAACCACAAGACCAAAAACCATACTATAGAGAAATGCAAAGTAAAACCATTTCTCCCAGACAACACTACAACATAGTTCACACACTGGTGAACCCAACTTTCTTTGCACAATCATCCAAACCAAGAAATTTTGGATATAACACCTATGAACACCTCTTATCAACATATCTAAACCACACTCAAATATCTTCAACATATAAGAAATGTGGAGCAAAACTAGAACGCCACTCTGTATGCCAAAACACCTTTGCAACACACTATTTCCTTTTTTATTCAAATTTTCTCAAAATCACTTAGAAACTAAACATCATAGACATATTCTCATCATCTTCAACACTTCCTCATAAACATTAAACCAACTACAATACAATTCAACCAAATAAAATCCACAAATATGTTGGAGTTGAGAAGATACAACACCACAGAAGTCCAAAAGATCTTTGCAAGCAAATAACCTGTTACAAGGAGAAACAAAGAGAAGCAACAAAAGAAATGCTCAAGAATGTGGAACAAAGTATTCACCTGAAAATGTAAAATGAATAATAATACAAAAGATAGTTTTCAACTACATATAGATGAAAACCCTAAAAAAGAAAAACCCTAGGCTTGCACAATAATAATTAATAAAGTAATTAATTATTATGTACCTAATGTTAGCTTAAGTGAAAAAGAGTTAAAAGGAAACTTTACATAATTAAACAAATATTGTTTAATTAATAAAGTAAATGTCCAATTACTCTAACACCCCCCTTAAGATAGACATAGGGAGAAGCTAAAACCTAGAAGAAGCTACTGAAAGCAAAAGCAATGGGTCCCGGCAACAAGGCCAGATCAGGTACCCATGTACAAAATCAATGCAAACTAAATGAAATGGGGTAAAGGAGAAAACCCAGTGGGAACAAAACTCCTCCCCAAAATAAAATGCAAGGAAGAAATGCAATGCACTAATGAAAGAAGGATAGGAGGTGGATAACATAATATAAGCTTATCAAAGCAACACTAGAGGTTGACACCAATAGCACTTACTAATGACAACATAATGAAACTAATCAAAGCATCATCATAACTTCTCAACCATTACTAGTTTCCAGTTGACATCAATGACAATTCAAACATAATATTGTTGACATCAATTAAAACACCAACTACTCATACTTGCAACACATATATATGTGAGTTAATCCTCACCGTGGTTTTTTCCTTATTGGATTTTCCACGTAAAATCGTTCTATTGTGTATGGTTATTGATGTGTTGATATTTCATTTATTTGCATTCATGTTGATGATTAATAAGGGTTTTAAGATTAAATGGTTTGAATTTTTTAATGCACAATTAATTTACCCCCTCTCAGTTGTCTTGTGTTTCTAACAAAAATTCATGAATCCAACTCCAAAATTATTGTGCACGATGACAAAACTAGAAGAGATGCTTTAAATTTTTTGGTTGGCCCTAAAATAGACAATGGGGGTTCAAAATACCCATGTTTTGAAGATCCTATAAGCAAGCATTGGAAAATAATACACATGGGAAAATGGGCAAGCTTTGGCTCAAGAACACAAAACCAAATGTTGTGAAACTGACATTTGTAAGTATATAGAGAAGACTATAAATACCATGGATGGTTCAGCATAGACACCATAAGGAGGTGCAAAGAAAGCCAATAGTACCCCAAACATGATTTATAATTACAAAAATCAATGTCTAGGTACTAGCACAAATCCTTCCACCATGGCTTAACAAAGTGGATGCCAATTTTGTGAAACATCTCTGGTAGTAGAGCAACTAGGAAAAAATCATATGTATGTCGATATGGTCGTGACATCCAAAACTATGTTTTCATAGCTTCCTAAGATTGAAGATTCATCGTGGCTCTACAAAACAAATCACGGGGAATGCAAATGTTTTTTTTATGAAACCAAAGGGCATGGATCCCAAGAAAATGAGCTTGAGGGAGCCCTTAAACTTGAATAAGAGGAGACCACTAGAGGTTGTGATGGTTGATAGACAACCTATATCAAAATCCAAGGCCCACCCATAAAATCCAAGACTTAATGACTTCCCAAGCACACAAAATACTTTTGGCAATAAAAGTGCCTTCAATATGAGTGATGTCTTTCATAACCAGAAGCATATGAAAACCAATCCCCTTCTAGGCAGAACAGTTGGCTAGGAAACCAAAATCAATTCAACACTTTAGAAGAATTTTCTAGGCTTCATTATTATAAATCACTTGCATAATCCATTTGACATAATGATCCAACCCTTGCCGCTAAGTGGAAAGAATACCAAGGCCACTAGAATTCTGCGGGAGACAAAAAAACTCCCAAGCAATGCAGTGAAAACTTTTGTGATCTTTTGAAGAGGACAACAAAAAACCATGAAGAATATTTATAAGCTTCAAATAAGAAGCTTTGGAAGGGCTCAACAAGAATAATAGTAAACATGGGTGGGAACAAGAATTTTAGAACAATTCTAGAGTTTACCAGCCAAAGAGAGGGGCTTGGTGATCCAATAAGAAAGATTCTTCTCAATTCTGGCAAGCACTACATTCCAAAGGTCAACCAGAGACATCTAAAAGGCAAAAGGAATGCCTAGAAAACAAAATATTTCCCCATGACCAATTCACTTCCAGCCAACCCTAAGAAGCCAGGGAGGCATAGGAAGGAAAGGTTGATGATAACACTAGGTTTTATGCCACTATATAGCCAAACCAGAGGCTAGGAAAAATATATCAAGGAAGAGAAGAGCCTCTTTGGAATTTTTCTCATCTTTGGTGAGAGTGAGAAAGGATTCATCCACAAAGTGACCATTGACCAATTGGTTAAAGGATTCTAGAAAATAAATACCATGAACCCTACCAAAGGAAATAAAATTTGCCAACAAGTACCCAAATCCTTCAGCATCAATCACATAAAGAGATGGGACAAGAGGGAAACCTTGTTGAATGGAATAATACAATCCAAAGACCTAAGACTGATGGTTGTTGATAGTAATGCATGTGAAGGAATCTATAAAGAGAATTTTAACAAATTGGAGAAAGTGAGGGCCAAAACCCAGAGCACCAAGCATAGCCAAAATAAAAAGGCCATTCGATATGGTCATATGCCTTGGCAAAATCAGTCTTTAAAAAAATAGTTTATTGCTTAGATCATCAAGCCCATTCCATACCTTCCCAAATCGTGATGATGTTATCCAGAATGAACCTAGATTTGATGAAGATAGTTTGCTCAAGTCAAACAATGTGAGGAAACATGTGTCAGTTTTTAAGAGCTAAGGCCTTGGCAATTATCTTAGAGGATCATCAAGTAGCGTAACAGACCGCTAGTTACAAATATCTCCAAGATTAGGTATGAATTTGATATTTCCTTTATTGATCAATTTTCCTAAATATTAATTATGAAAAGCTTCCAGGCAGGCCTTATGGAGGTTAAAACCCATACAAGGCCATAAGGCTTTATAAAATTCGCAAGGAAAACCATCACAACTTGGTGCCTTATCATTAGCCATGGAGCTAACTGCTTCCTTTAAATCTTCCATGGAGATAAATTGCTTGAAGAAAGCATGTTGAGCCTTCAAAATACCACCTGGAGGAAATCTTGGAGTGCACAATCTCACTTAGGGGAGACTTCTTAAGCAATGAAAACTTTCACATAATGGTGAAAAAACACCTAGATAATGTCTAGTAGCTCAAAGAGCATTGTATGGCCTTCATTTTTTTTTTTGATACTAGCATATAATAATGAGCATGAAGAGCCATAAATAATTCCTTAGAGGCGCATTCCCCCACTTTAATCCAATGTATTTTTGCCTTGATTTGGGCTCCTATGATCACATGATTATCAACAATCTACTTCCGATGTTGAAGTTTGGCCACTCAAGACTGCAAATTGAGAGAGAAAGGGTTTTCAGAGGGAGACTTTGTGGCCTAACGAAGGTTTGAGGTGGAGGCCTCATATGACCTCTAATGAAATATGGCAAGTTGATGGCTATAAAATATTAGGAAAGTGAGAATTACATCAAATGACACGATTCCACCAAGAAATCCACCCACTATGCTAACTAGGATGACATTCCAAATTCCAAATTCTATAGATGTGAGCCAATGTGGGTTGATGACTCAAAAAAGAATTATTTTAAAAAATTGAGTCTTGGAAGGTTGTTTTGGCCCCACTTGTCAATTAATACATGCTCTATCTTATTTTACCAAACTTTTTTTCGTTGCCAATCCTCAAAGCATAAAATTAAGGATTGTTCACTGGTGGTGCTAAGGTTTGAGTCCCTTCCTAAGTCTCCAAACCCTCCATGAGTTTTTGAGATGTCAAAAACTAAAAAGAAGTGGAGTACATTCCTGATAAGCACAAAAGTGGGTTGCTTGGTTCTCAAAAGGCTTCAAACTTTTTGCAGATGCATTTCTCCTCTTTAGAGGATGAGGATGATATGCAAGAATTTTTATCATGAAATTTATATCATGGAATATTTGAGGTCTCACTGACCTTGCCAGGAATTATTCCATCTGAGATACTCAATGGCATTATCCTAGTATTGATGTTTTGTGCCTTTAGGAAATTAATATTTTTCTTTCATGCTCTCTGCAGCATGTCAGGGGATTTGGTCAGATGGCTTGGTGTTTGCTTTAAAACACAATTTTGGTTATGGAGGGGTTACCACCCTTCTTGAACCATGGTGGCATTCATGTGTGGTTTTTCATGGGTCTAATCCAACATATTAACTAGTCTGGATCCTCATATCAATAAAAAATCATTCTTTTTGGATCATTAATGTTCATGCTCCCAACGATGATGTTAAAATATCTTCTCTCTAGTGGTGGATTGTGTATTCAATGCCCTCAACCACTTGGGCAATGAGAAAATATTTTAATATGGTTTAGGTGGCCTCTAATAAATATGGGGCGGTCCTTTTTCCTCGAACAATTTGCAAGTAGGAGGCTTACTTCTACATGCACAATAAATTGGGTCTTTTTTATCCCAACTCTTTCTACCACCAACCTCAAGTTGTTTGGCATATGTGGAGAAATTTCCAACTAGGATATGACAAATTTACTAAATGAATTGATTGTGCCATGATTACAACACAATATTTTTTCTTATTTTCCTTTTTTCAAGCTCTTCCAATGATTCCTCTTCCTGAGGTCACCTTGTCAAACCATTTTCCTATTAAATTTTCTAGCATGCTAAGTGTGGAGAATGTTGTCAATCTAAATATCAATTATGTCTTTGAGATCATGAGATAAATCTACTTCAACATAGACCTTCTTTTGAGGTTGAGCATGGTAAAAACAGTCGGCCTCAACACAAATGACCTTCTTAAGAGACGTAATAATAATTGGGAGAAAATGCTAACAAGGCAATGGAAGACCCAATAATTCAAGCCAGAAAGGCACACAAAGTTTCTTATCATCAAAGACAAATAAGTCTCGGGACCATGGCTGAAAACCAAAAGAGACGATAGGACATACCAAGGCCCATGTTGAAAAATGACTTGAACATTATTGAATTTAATAAAAAGAAAAAGATGAACCCCATGAGGGGCCCATGACTTGGCAACCCAGTCTTGAATCATGCTTTCAAGAAGGACCCTCCCAACAAAATAACCTATAAGAGTATGTTTCTCTAGTCATTTACATGTAGAATCAAATTCTGGGGTGGGTAAAACCACATCCACAAGAGTCACAAAAGGCATACCTCGTGGAATAATTTTGACATAAATTTCTAGGGTTGCTTGTTTAGAGGAGAAATTATTCATAGATGTCACACCATCAACATCAACAATAACTATTGGGTTGAAGTTGGTCATGACCATTTTAAATGAAATCTCCCACAATGAGTGTGATATGATGCAAGACAAGACAACATTAGGAAAATCCAAAGTAGGCAAAAAAACTCAAAGCCCTACCCCACATGCAGAGATCTCTCCAGTCCTAAAGAAAAGTCCACAAAGTAAATAATTCATGTTGTAGGTTTTAAAAGCTTTATGAAGAAATAAAAAATGACAAAGATAAGATTTTTAGAATTATTATTTTAATAATGGAAATAATAATAGGGCAACACTGAGATGTGGGGTAGGAGGGAGTTGTATGTAGGAGGGTTTTGGTTTTTGATTAATATTATTGAAAAAGAAATGCAAGGGTGGCTACAATAAGGGGGGCCAAATCCCCTAAAAAATATTTATTTATTTAAACAAATAAGTATTGAGGGCCAAATCCCGATTTCAATTTGTTCATATTTAATTATTTATTAGTTATTAAAAAAAGAATATGAGGTTGAAGTCTTAAAAAAGGGTGTTTTTTATTTGAATTATTATTATTTAAAAAAAAAGATTTGAATTGCAGACAAAGAGGGCCAAGGGCTTGAAAAAGGGGATTTTTTTAAAAAATAATTTATAATCAAACAAAGATGTTTTTTTTGAAAGAAAATAATATGACTAATTCTAAAAAAAATGAGCTAAAACAAGGCTAGAGCCCTAAAAAAAAAATTGAAATTGAAAAAATCTACACTAAACAGGGCTAGAACCCTTAAAAAAATATTTTGGACATATAGATTAAATAAATATTTAAATTAAAATTTAAAAAATAGATAAACTCTTATTGGGTTTTCTAAAAAAATTACACTAGATGCAAATAGATTTAAAAACTAATTATTTGAAATCTGAAATAACTATAGAAAACTATGATTCCCACACAATAAAAAATTAGGTTAGAAAAGAAAAATATATATTAAACTATTCAAAAGAAGCAAGACAGACTTTATCTCTTCTCCTCCTCTCTTAGAGTGTCTCCTAGGTGCTTCACAAACTTGGTAAACCTTCAACAATGTAGCTCACGAAAGATTAGTAATACCAAAACTTTGATATCATGAAAGGAAATATAAATTGAGCAATGGAAAGTACTAATTCATGAGCATTGTTTGAAGGAAAAATATTATCAAAAAGAGAGAATTCAATCCAACAGCCAACACCATATGAAGAGGATACACAAGAATTTGATAAGGAGAAAAAAACCCCAATATTATGAATGAGAAAAATTCATAAGAATGATACAAAGAGAGAGAGAGAGAGAGAGAGAGAGCACTTAAGCCTTAAGCTTACGTCATAAATAATGAGAGGAGAAGAACCTCGATAAATAGAGGTGAGAAGAGGAGTTACAAAATAACTCACAACTCTATGGATGTCACCATTCATCCTATGTATGTGCAAGGTGTAAATATCCTCATAAGGATGAGGATACACCTAAGCCAATAATATTTCCTTAATAAAGGAATAATAAAATGAGTCATCCTCACACATGTGTGAAGAGACAAAAAGACAAAATACTTGTAAGGTTTCCTTTGGAATATCCTACAAGTAATTAAATAATTACAATTTAATAAATAACTTTTACCAAGTAAAGATTGAACTTCTAACAGAACCAATCAAGCATATAAGAGATAAGGAAAATCTCCTAAAACTAAACCACACCACCACCAATCAACCGCATACATGACCATGTCATTCCAATGCTCAAATGTACATGAACATCCATGACACCATAATCATCACTATCATTGTACCTATACTCAACTCTTACTAAACCAAGACTCCAAGTATCCATGTATGCCAATCTATATCCTCAAACTATAAGATAACCTACGTACCTATATCCATCAAAGTCCAAACTCTAAAAAAACCTCTATAACTATATCAAGCAAAACCAAACCTGATAATATTTTATACCATCATCAATATCTAATAGAAACATGCACACCTAGGTTTGTTTTGTCCCAAGGGGTCATCTATGAAAATTTCCCTTCAAAAAGCTTTGCATGAACACCTAGGAAAAACCCTTTTCCCAATTGAGATTCAAAACCCCAAATCTACAAAAATGACAACAAATTTTCAACCCCAAAACCCTAGATATACAAAACAACAAGGTCTGTTAAATTTGTCTCATACCTTGAAATCTCTAAAAAAAATCTTGCATTGTCATGGACTAAACTTTGCATTAGATCTACTCAAACAAGGGTTATACCAAAATATGAATCTCACAAACCCCACAACCACAACCATGGCTCTAAAACCACTTGTTAGAAAATTAATACATGATTATCAATATATTTCCTATATAATATCATGAGAGAAAAGCATGCATCCAAGCTTACTAAATAACCATATGAAAATATCAAGGAGATATCACAAGATAAAACAATATATACCTTAGGAAAACCATCATAAAGGAAAAAAAATGCAACATCTAAAACCATTTGTGCTCAATGTATTATTTAGTAATGAAACATTAAAATACACTTAAAGAGAATGCATGAATACTTTTTAAACATCGAGCCTATCCAATGCATCTTTCATGTGTCCAAGCATGTATCCACACACCCCATTCCATGCTTCACATCCCATCCCAAACCAATACCACCAAGTAACCTCAACCACTAAACATTTGCCTAATTTTATAGGATCAAACTTACACAAATACAACCAAGTGGTAAGGTAAAACTATGTGCATCAAAACCATGAGCACACAAAAATATTGATCCCACATTTACTTTTTGGTACTAATTTTCCCAATATTAAATATTTTTCCCATTTACAATCAGCAAATAAAATATCTAACTCAATGTTACACACAACTTTACAAGTAAACCTAAATAAATATTTAATGTGACTAAACACATCATTTAAGATGTGTCACACACAAATATTTATTTATTTTATATTATTAAAATAAGTAATATTATGCAAGGTGTACACTACCTATTCCTAAGAATATTCATTTGTTCTTTAGTAATATACAATATTTTAATTTCATCTCTCATAGAAGGTTTTTTAGTTTTACTAGTTAGATTGTTCTTCATATGATTTCTTCCATAACTTCAAAAATTGAAGCATTAGAAAGCTCTTTTTACTGGATACAAGATAAAATGATATTTATTTTGTTATAAAGTATGGAAGGGAATTATTATAAATAATGTGAACACTGCTTAAAGGTGTTCATAGTATAAAATTTATCTAAAATATGTATTTTATCTTAATAAAAAGAATATGAGGTCAATACAAAGTTTAGATGAAGTCAAAGTGGCATTTAAAGTTTTTAGAGGATACAAAGTGAAGAGTGAAAGTGATTAGGAGATCACTTCACCATCAAAGTATTTCATGCAATAATCACTTATGGTTTATTTTGGAAAGTATGAAGAATAATATTTTTAAATGATACTTAAAAATAGAATCATTTGTTATCAAAGAAAATCCATTTTCAAATTTGTTTAAGAAATTTTAAGTTAGAAGATAAGCTTTATCCCAGGATAATATTTATTAAAAATATTTTTAATTCTCATGTAACAATTTTACTTTAAAATAGTTTTATATTTAGAGAAATGTAATAATGCTTAATGATACTTTGAAGTTCCTTATATATGGATATTATGTTTGAAAGAAACTAATGGTACTTTATTATTTTTTTGTTTAGTGAATTTTTAATTTTTGAAGTCTTGCATGAAGAATGATAAATTTTACTACACTTTGTGTAAAATTTTATTGATCAAGCTCTTGGTGTATGAGTGATAAAATTATTATAAATTATGTTATTGTTACTTACATGCTTCATTATATTATATTGTAACAGTGATTTTGCTTAAGAAATACAAATTATAAATGGTTGCAATTCTGTTGTGATTCTTATAAATTTAGGTTTTTATATCTTTGCATATTAAAATTCAAGTATTTTAACATTTGTAATATAATATCTTGTGTGAGTATCACACATAATTTATCTCTTTTTTGTGTTGGATTTTGTGGTTGTCATTGATGTCAACACTATTAGCATTGATGATTCTGAAGGTTGTATATGTCGAGGATATTGAGAAAATTATAATGCAGGAAGTTTGTGAAGCTGTGAAGATCAGAGTAGTGGAAAGTTATGTAAGTTGGTAATCAGAATTTGCGCATTAAAGGGTTTGTTTATGAGCCTATCTAGTATGCTCTCTATAATTTTTATAGGTGCGCATCAATATTGGAGCGATTTATGATTTTATGAGTTCCTACAATTATTCTATTACTATAGCAGGTGTTTTTGGAAGAAGAGAATGCAATTCTGGAAAATTAAGTTGTTGTGTATGATCATATGGTTTCATTGATGGTTCTAGATCATACTCTATCATCCTTGTACATCTGCATTGATTGGTGTGATCGTGATTAAATATTTTTCCTTTGTGTGTTCGAGTCTTCATGTTCTTGGCTGACATGGTGGTTGTAGCATGTTGTGGATCCTTGTGGATTAATATTTTTATGTTTGGTGTGTTTGAGGAAATTTATTTAGGACCTCGTTATGTTGTGACCAACTACGGTTGGTGCACATTGAGATTTTCTCATGAATTGGGCCGACAAAGTTGTTGATGTAAATTCATGTAGAGAATATATAAGAATGATTATTTCTTCATTTTGAAGTGTGTGAGATGTGCTCAATGAATGTATGATAAGTGTGAATGTAGTATGTGTGAATAAAGATTAGATCATTGGATTTCAAAGCAGAGTGTGAAGAATATTGAGCAAAGTGTGAAGAAGTATTTATGTGCCTAACCAGAACTATCATTAGGCTTTTGAAGAAGCTAATTTCTCAGTTCAACCTCATTAGATGGATTTAATCTTATTGTTTTATGTAAGGCAATGAGCCTTCCCATTTGAGCAGTGAGCTCTAGGTAATGTGCCTAAATG
>CM021104.1:240363214-240474029 GCA_007115665.2 Sequoiadendron giganteum | reverse complement strand
CTAAAGGTTGGGAGGTCTCTTGAGGGAGTGTATAATTTGTCACACTGAAAACCCTTACTACAAACCTTAGTGTAGAAGCTAACCGAGTCAGTAGCCAAACATTATAATACTCACAGTGCAAGGGGAGAGAAGAATCTTCCCCCAAGACACTCACCATATAATTTCCAAGGACCGTTTTCTCAAGGGATCGATAAATCTAACTTTGATTACACACCTGGAAAAGACAAAAACATGGGGCCCCTCTAGGGGGTGACACGATTGTGTGAGTCGACGCAATTCTAATATGTGGGTTGTGATGATTATGATGACATTTTTGACAATTAAGAGTGAGTCTTCTTCAAGTGTTTGTTTTGTTCAAATACCTGTAGAAATTTTCAAAGACAATGCACTTATTGTTTAGATTTTAGGACTTTAAAAACAACTATTTTCCTATTGCATGTCATGTTTTTTAAACATTAATTCAGATAAGATCATCCAATTCAGTAAACTATCAAAAACATGTTTGCTTCAGTACATTGACTTGATATTTTAGCGCATCCATGCTCTATTCTAGCACATCCATGCAACAGTCTAGCGCATCGATCTAATCTTTTAGCGCATTCATTGAGCAATTTAGTGCACCCTGGCATAGAGTAGCGCACCTATTTTCTTAGTCAAAATAGTTTTCTGATGCAATTTGTTACCAATTCTGGTCTTTTTTGTGCTCAGGGTCTAGAAATCTATAACCTTTGTTAAGAAATCCCTTGAGAAAAGGATCAAGAAACCAAAAGTCCCCTTAGCTACAAAAATCTTTTGAAAAGGAGATGCTTTTTATACCAAAGTCAGAAATTTTTGCTTAAACATCAAACTTTTATCCATAGATATCATGACTTTTCTAGGGGATTTACTGATGATTTTTCTTTAGATCCTTTATCTTTACAAGCTTTATTTCAACAAAGATCTCTTTCCCAGAGGCATAATCATAGTCATCCCATTCATCCTTCTTTCATCCTACAACTTGCAATTCAGTATTCCAATCGTCCCAATCAAGTGTTGCAATAGAGAACATGGAAGCATTAGGATTTTGTAAAATCCTTATTTTCTCAAACTAAGATCAAAACATCACAAAGTGCATAATTGCATCCATTTCTGATTTTTAGTTTAATTCCCATAATAGGATCATCATCCTTCATCAAGGGAATCACAATCTAAAAATTAGAAATTCCTTAGTCATATCAATAGAATCCATCATTCTATCTAACTAAGGCATCCAACAAATTATACTCTCCCATTTGTGATCAAAGTTAGTAAAAATTTGGCATAAGCATATATCCCTATTGTCACAAGATCTCGAAAGCACCAAGAAGAAGATGAAAGGGACAATCCATTTGGAAATATGGGTGATAGGGAAGAAAATCATTTTCATAGGTTTCGCACTAGGAATAATTCAAATGATAGTGAAATAATCGAGGAAGTGCTTCAAGAAGCTGAACAGGATCCATAGTTTCATACTCTCTTGGACAAAATCTTAGAGTGGAATAAATAAAGATATTTTATTTTATTAGCAAACCAAGGAGCTAAATTACCCTTTGATTTTGATACGGAGAAAATTAGAGAAGATCTTGAAAGAGTTGAAACCCCCTTAAATGTTTGTAGTGCTCTTACCCAGAAAATAAGAGCACTGCAAGGAAAAATTAAAGAAATACAAGGGGGCACAACCAAGAAATATGTTTTAGAGGATATTTGTCCATATCCATTCGATAGAAATCTCAACATGATTCATTTTCCAAAGCATTTTTAAATTTTTAAATTTGATAGATATAATGGGAAAACGGATCCTATTGATCATGTGAGGGAGTTTCGTAATATGAGCCTGGAGTTTTCTCATGAAGATACATACCTGATGTGATTGTTCCCACGAAGTTTAGGTGGGAAATCCATGGAGCGGCTTTCTAAAATCACTTCCCCCATCAAAAAGTTTGAGGAGTTAATCAATAAATTCATATCCCAATAATCCTACAATATATAATATCAGATAACCATGCTTGATTTGTGCAAAGCAAAGAAAAAGACTGGGGAACCCTTCATCACATTCTGAAAAGATGGAGAAATTTTTTTGCAAGATATTCTTGTCCAGTTCTTGAAAAGGAAAATATAGAAATATTTATTGACAGTATTAATCAAGAGATGAGTAATAGGCTCAACCTTCATTTCCCTCCATCATTTGAGAAGCTGATTGAAAATGCAATCACTTTTGAAGGATCTCTAGTCAAGAGGGGAGTACTAAAGCTTGACAAAGATAGTCCAAACTTGTATAATCACAACAACAACAACAACAATGATAAATCAAGATTTTGAACTAGAAATAAGAATTTTATAAATTATGGGGTGGTATATGCCAACAATGTGAAAGCAAAGCCAGCCATTCTCAATCTATTAGGTATTCAACGCAATAACAAAAATCTTGGAAATTCAACTAACCAAGGAAATAACAATTCCAATGAAGGAAATAATGCCAATCTAGGAAATATGGCCAATAATCCTGGTAATTTCAATAATAATGTCGATAGCAATCAAAATTCAAATCCTCCTGAATCATAGTTCTTCTCAAATCGACAAAGTTTTACTCCCTTGGGCCAGTCTCTCGAATCAATTCTCAAAGAGGTTTTGAATCAAAATTCCATCACGTTGCCACCACAGAGATATTATGAGTCACGAGTCAAACCACCATTGTGGGATGACTCGTATTATTGTGATTACCATAGATGCAAATATCATAGGATGAATAATTTCCAAGGTCTAAAAAATTTGGTTCAGGATTTGATCGACAATCACACCATAACTGTTGAAGGACATCATGCCAATGAAGAACATCAGGCATTTAAGGACCCTCTTCCCAATTATCAAAAAGGGGAATCTTCAAGTGACAAAGGAAAAAATGTAAATTATGTCTATGACACCACAATCAATCATATCTACATGGATGACCAGAAAGTTAACATCATCAAATTCAAAGGAAAGCAGGAGTATCGATAAGTTAATGCAACAATGAGGGGATAAGCTAAAATTATTGTAAAAGTAAATTCATCCAAATCAACTATCCCTCCTCCAAGGTAGTACAATCTAGTCGATCAATTACAGAAAACATCAGCTCAAATTTCTATCTTGGAGCTTCTTAATATATCTTCGGCGCATAAGAACATTTTGGAGAAGGCTCTCGTTGACACAACTATATCCCCTAATTTGGATATTGAAAAATTTCAAGCCATGGTGGGACACTTGTCCTCACCCACATGCCTATCCTTTTTTAAGAAAGATGATGCATCCCCATACCTCATCACTTTATCTAGAAGTCATGGTCCATAAACCTGAATCAGACGTGTCTTAATAAATGGGGGAACTGGTATAAATATATTTACTTTCAAATTGGTTCTTGCCTTATGGTATTATGAAGAGTCTATTGATCCAAGGAGAAAGATAACAATCAAAACATATGATGATGAGGAATGAGCTTCTAAAGGCCTCATCATGCTACCTATCAGAGTGGGACCTATTGTAAAGAATACTTTTTGCCAGGTTCTGGATCGAGATTTATCTTATAACATACTTTTGGGTTGACCATGGATCCATGAAATGCAAGTGATACCATCAACTTACCATCAATGTATAAAATTTCCTTATAATGGACAAGAAATAACCATACTGATAGATCATAATAGCAGTCAGATTTGTTCTAACCTCAGAGCAACCCGAGACACTTTTGTCCCACATAATAGAGAGGCTCTTGTTGTTTCATCTTCAAAACATAGTGATCAAACAAAGAAATGGATAAAAAGCTTTGGTACAAAGCTACAATTAAAGGATAAGGGGGTGGGAGAATATTCAATATGTCTCTCTAACTTACCTATCTCTCCAAGGTCACATGGTTAGCCTACAGTATCCACACAACAAGTTGCAGCGGTTTCCACATCAGGAGCACAAGCTTCAATCCCCATCACCATGTTTGATGGAAAATTCATCAAGGCTAACACTCAAGAAAATGAAGTTGAAGATAGAGCTATTCTCAATTGTATTTATAAAGATGAATATGAATTTGTTCAGCATATCAAATTTCCTACTTAACAATATGGGAAAGGATATACAATAATGAAAATAATGGGTTATGAAGGGACTGGTCACATAAGCAAAAGAAAGGAAGGAATTGTTGAACCCATTCAACCAAAAACAACACATCCAAAAGATAAAACCAAACTTGGATATGGTGAAGATGTAAAGAGCGAGACTCTTTAATTCAAACATCAACAATTCCTTAAATAAATTCATTTATATTCCAAAGAAAATCGAAACTCCATAATTAGATTTAATAAATCTAAAAGATTCCAAAATATTGACTTAAAGTCTACAATAAGATTCATAATACTTCCAATTAATTTCATAAACGTGTCATCTTACACAACATTAATAATACAAAAGCATTGTAAAAGATATTTACAATTCGAGACTTAGGCATTTTGTCGCCTTAAGCTCTAAAATAATCATACAAGAAATAAATAGAATAGATATATGAAGAAATTCCTTTGATCTTCAATCCAATAGCTTATCTTCAACATGAAGACGAGAACAAGGATTAGGTTCTTTTTCTGCCCAACCTCAAAGCTTACGCTTCCCCGGAATTCCTTATTCATTCAAAGAATACCCGACCCTACATGAAACGCTTAACAAAAAGAAGTCGACAAGCAGGATGGAATCTGATGCATGCCTTGTATAACTAGTAATTCCACAAGAATTTACATTTTTCTAATTCATTTAAGAAACAAGCAAGTTCAATACTAGGATATGGTAGAGAGTTAATGTCATTCCATCTATTTCAATGGTCCTGAAGTTACTTGGCCAAGTAAAATGTCATGCACAACAAATAATAGTAGTTTTGGAAAAGAAAAACTACACTCTCTATAAACCCATATTCGGCACCCATCCCAAAAGGTAACTTTCCAAACACATGTCATGCGAATTCAATTATCAAGCATGCATGGTTCCATACAAACTAGAAATTATCTTTCACAAACATCTTAACTGCAATTTTATTTTTAAGTGAATATGGTTCTAATGCAGTTTTTTCACAATTTTAAATCGTAACTAACATTAAGTTCATATTTAAATCAAATAAGAAAATAAAAGAAGGTGTATCTCAAGTATGTAACTAAGTACATATAAAACCAGAATAAATGAGCACACATTCTTTCGGTTCATTTACTCATATAATTTAACTACACTTCAATATATTATTTGTCTAATTCGTTTCATTTCAAAGTAATTATATTTTTAATTTTGCTTTATTTTCTTTTTTGCTTTTCATATTTCCATTAAAATATTATCTTTGAAAAACATAAGACCTCATATTTAATTCTATTTCAAAGGGAATTTTAGAATCATTCCTAAAGAATTATCAAATTTAACTCTTACTTTTCAAGCATATTTTAACACACAAAAGTTATTTAACCTTATTATTCTGGAAATTTTATTGAAACCAATAATCATTCAGCTGTGATAATTCTGCAAAAGTTTCCCTATCATTTCTGTTTCTTTTGTTTTGAAATTTTTATCTCTCTGACTGTTTGGATTTTTCTAAAGCTTTTCTAAATCTAAATAGATCTAAAACAGTATGTTTTCTGTTTGCATCTTTTCCAATTTACTAATCAGAATTTCCTAATAAATAAATCTACTGTCTTTTTATAGTTTTTTGTCCAAGTTCTACTATAGTTTTTTGATAAAACATAGTTTGGTGTATGAAATTTCTTCTAAATTTAAATAAAACAGTGATATGTTTTCAATAGTTAAAATACAAGAATAAAAGAAAGAATTAAACTCAAATACGAATTGACTATGAATTTGTTTTCATTGAATCTACTTGACAAATTTTTGTTGCTTTGTGTCCTCTAAATCTGGAGATGAATCTTGATCTTTTGTTCAAAATTCTCTTTTGTTTTTGTTTGGAACTTTTCTCCTTTTATCCTTTCTTGCGTATGATGGAGAGTTTGTTGTTTTGTATTACCTAATCTCCCAATTTTGTTATGTATTTCCTAAACTCCCTGTTGGTCGCGCCTTGCCTCTTCTCTTCCTCTACACTTTCCATGCACCTCTCTTTATTAACTCCCTTTCTCATGTGTATTATGAAGAGGGATTTCTATTATGAATTCCCCCTCTCTTCTCTTCCTTTTTTCGCATTTTCTCTTCTCTTTCCCACACTCCTTCACCTCCTCTCCTTCTCTTTGCACATGGTGGTGATCAAGGAATAATTCTCCTATGTTCCTTGTGTATGATTTAGCAACATGTTAATAAATAAAAGAAAATAGTTCTCCCTCCTGGCCGTGTGTGGGGTAAAGAGAATGATTAAAGTCCAAAAAAATAAAAGCTCTCTCCTCCAAACTCTTTTCACCTTTGAATGGAATAAAATAGTCTTCCAAAAAAGATAAAAATAATTTCTATTTTTTGCCTACCCTTTTTAAAAATGGATTTTCTCTCTGTCTTTTCTCATGCAAATGGTGAATTTAACCATAAATTCAGATCCACTAATCATGTTTTTGATCTCCAGAACTCCAAGTTTCTCTCTTCAATTGCATGCAAAATTGATTGAAAGATATATGTTTCAATTTGTTAACTATTGTTTCAATTCAGTTTCAATTTTCCATTTTCAAACGTATTTTTTATTTCTTATTGTTTTCAAACAACTTATTTTTTTAACATCTATTTCTATTTAAACATATATTTCCTCTCTCATTTATTAAATGAGAAAATAAAAATTAAATCAATAACACAATTTTTACATTTTATACATTTTCACAATTAAAATTTTTTTCCAATAATTTAGAATAAAGCATTATTATTTTCAACTAATAATAAAATATTTACTCAAAGAGGTAATTCTTGAATAAAAATCAATTTCCTCACAAAAATAATCAAATTGCCATTTAAAACAAATATATTCTTTTTCGCAATTACATTCAAACAAAGCAAAGCCATAATAACCATTTAATCATCAAATTACGTTTTAATTAATTAAGTGGTGTGTGACATTCCATCATCCTCATTAACGTCTAATGGCTAAAATGACTCTACCTGATCAATGTTCTCACCTTCATTCTCATTCACCTATTCCTGCGTTCACTTCACTCAAATTTTCATCAGCAATGACAAACCCCAAATTCCACAATAATGAATTTCAAATCATCTCATTTGCATTTAAATTTAAATTTCACTTTCATTTTAAATTTAAATAATCATCTATCATAAACATCAAAAATCTCATGATTAATAATTGCATTTAACTAAATGATAAAATCAATACATGCCATCCTTCCCCTCTTGGAAGAGACACCATCTCGATGTCTTATTAATCAATCAATAAGCATAGTATCTCAATCAGTAAAACATAGTATATCAATCGTAATGAAATAATAACTAACATCATAGTTCTTAAAGCATAAGCATAAACAATTCATAGTAGCATCCACACTATCCAAGTTCACAACATGTGAATCAAAAACCAGAGTATCAAGTATCTCCGCATTAAGAAAATACTAACTAAGAAAGCAAATGAGGAAAATGATGGTCAATCATCTTAGAATCCTCCCATGTAGCACTATCCTCAGCATACTGGTCCCACTGAACCTTGTACTGAGTACTATCCCTGTTATGTAGCTTAATGATACGCCTGTCTAGGATTCGGATGGGCTCCACTAGCACCACCCCTAGATCCTGTACCTATAATGAACGCCAATCAAGTATATGAAATGCATCATGATGGTATGGTTTCAATAAAGAAACATGGAATACATTATGGAGTCGAGCTAGAGCAGGTGGTAACGCTAGTCTATAAGCAACTGGATTAATGACTTCCAATACATCAAAGGGTCCCACAAATCTTGGAGCCAACTTTGATGATTTCCCAAATGAGATAGAGCTCTTATGAGGCTTAACCCTCAAAAATACTATCTCCCACAGCAAACTGTCTGAAAGTCTTGTTTCTATCAGCATAGCTCTTCTATCTATTGGTTGCTTCCTTCAACCTACTCTTGATCAACTTCATTTTCTCATCCATTTCCTTGAGCATATCCAGACCAATGATGATCCTATCTTCCATCCTATCCCAACTAATGGGTGTGTGATATTTCTATCCATAAAGTGCCTCAAAAGGTGTCATACCCAAAGATGCATGGAATGAGTTGTTGTAAGCAAACTCAACCAATGGAAAATATTCCTCCCACTTATAGTGTTGACCCATGTAGTACATCCTCAGTAGATCCTCAACAACCTGATTAACCTTTCTATTTGGCCATCAATTTGTCGGTGATAAGCAAAACTAAAATTCAATTTAGTTCCTAAAGTTGCATTCAGTGTTTTCCAAAACCTAGATGTCATCCTAGTGTCCCTATTTGATATAATGGTCTCTAGTACACCATGCAATCGAAATATCTCTTGCACAAATTTCTTCGCCAGTGTCAATGATCCATCTTTCAAATTCCTAGGTATGAAATGTGAAACCTTTGTTAGCTTATCAACAACTACTAAGATGGTATCATGCCTATTTCTACTCAAAGGTAATCCTTGGATAAAATCCATATTGATTACTTGCCACTTATACTCAGGTATATCATGGGGATACAAAAGTCTTGTTGGATGCACATGCTCAGCCTTGAACCGTTGGCATTCCAAACATCTAGCCACATACTCATTAACATCTTTCTTGAGCTTAGGCCAAAAATACAAAGTCTTCAACTTTGCTACCATCTTCGTAACTCTTGGATGTCCTTAGTAAGGTGCGTCATGTACTTCCTCAAGAATCAACTTCCTCAATTCTCCACCCTCAGGGATATACATCCTTCCCTGATATCTCAAAATACAATCATGCTCCATCACATATCCATAAAATCTATGATCTAAAGGATCTGTCTCTAAGGTTTGCTTGACCCTCTCATAATGCTCATCTATTGAAAGATGATGCAACACTTGCTATCTCAAATTTGACCTTGTGGTCAGCATAGCAGAAAGATGTCTACCCCTGCTAAGAGCATTTGCAACTTTGTTTTCCTTTCCCTTGATATACTCAATACCAAAATCATACTCACTTAGGAACTCAATCCACCTCCTATGTCTCGCATTGAGATTAGGTTTTGTAAAGATGTACTTAAGTCCTAAATGATTTGTCCTTAGTTCAAATGGTTTCCCTAGGAGGTAATGTCTCCACATCTGTAATGTATGAACAATAGTTGCAAGCTCAAGATCATGTGGTGCATAATTCAATTTTCTGGACTCATATGCAACCACTTTCCCTTCCTCCATCAACAGCTCCTACACCTTCACGTGAAGCATCTATAATCACTATGAAGTGCCCATTAGGATCTGGTATAGTCAAAACTAGTGTCGATGTCAAATTCTATTTCAGAAATTGAAATGCCTCCTCGCACTTCTCAGTCCACTCAAATTTCCTTCCCTTCTTCTGAAGAGAATTAATAGGTGTTGCTATCCTGGAAAATCCTTCCACATATTTCCTATAATATCCTGCAAGTCCCATGAAACTACGAACTTCAGTAACACTCTGCGGTGTTGGCCAATCTACAATTGCTTCTATCTTGGCAGGATCAACTGAGATTCCCTCAGTAGATATGACGTGTCCCAAGTAGTGAACCTTCTTTTGAAAGAAAGTATACTTTGAAAACTTACCAAAAATATTTTGATCTCTTAGTCATTGCAAGACTATCCTTAAGTGCTTCTCATGCTCCTCTTCTGTCTTAGATTAAATCAAAATATTTTCTATGAATATAAGCACAAAATCATCTAAACAATCTCTAAAGATGTTCATAAGATTCATGAATTCCGCTGGGGCATTCGTTAGACCAAAAGGTACCATTGTGAACTCATAATGTCCATACTGAGTTTGGAAGGTTTTCTTTGGAATATCCTCCTCCTTAATCCTTAACTGGTGGTAACCTGGTCTAAGATAAATCTTAGAAAACACTGTGGCCCCTTTCATTTGATAAAATAGCTCATCTATCCTAGGTAAAGGATACTTTTTCTTAATGTTAACCTTGTTCAACATTTTGTAATCAATACACAATCTCAAGGTCCCATCCTTCTTCATGAAGATTACTAGTGCACCCCATGGAGATACACTTGGTCTACTAAATCCATGCTTCAGTAACTCCTACAATTGAACCTTCAGTTCATATAACTCTATAGTAGTCATTCTATAAGGATCCTTGTATTGAGACTTAGTTCCAGGTAAAAGTTCAATCGAGAAATCAAATTCTCTCTTCGGTGGTAACTCAATAAGTTCTTCAGGAAAGATATCCAAGAACTCCCTAAGAACTGGATAGCCCTCTGGACTTTGTTGGACATTATCCAATTCACTCACCAATATATCATATATGGAACATCCTTTCCAATGTGCTTTCTTTAGTTGCATGGCTGAGATATTTCTCAACTCAAGAGGATCTTGAGATCCAAAAATCTCAACTGGATGTCCAAAATCATCAAGACAACTCACAATATTATCCTCACAGTTCACTATAGCTTTATGCTCAGTTAACCAATTGATCCCTAGGATCACATCATATGAACCCAACAGTGCATAATATAGGTTAACTTGGGTTTGGAAATCAGATAGCTCTAAATCACTGCAAGATAGACATAATTCTAACCTCTTCTCTACTCGGTTTCCATATTGAACCATCCATGCATGTGACATATAACCAGGTCTAATAAGGAACTTAGCAACTACTTTAGGATCAATAAAGCATTCAGTAGCTCCTGTATCTATCAAAATGGAAATTGATTGACCAAAAATCTTACCCGTCATCTGAATAGGTGAAGTTTGAAAATCTTCTTGACGATTGTCAATCGCTGCATGAATCTGGTGTTGCGGTGCTTGCCGATCATTCCCTCCTTGTTGACCTCTTGTACATTGTGTGAAATTGGAGGCATAGTGATCTCCTCCACAATTGTAACATCCACCTTATGGCCCTAGGTGACCACTTGTCCTGTTCCTAGCATTAGAGAAGTTGGTGTTATTATTATTCACTTAATTGTTTCCACCAAAGCTTCCTTCTCCTTTCTCCTGAGAGTTTTTTCCTCTTTTTAGGTTCATTATCTGTTGATTGTTGTTACCCCTCTAGTTATTACTATTTTGGAACTTCTTGTGTCCAAATCCAAATTTAGCATTCACATTCTTTCTGTAGTTTCTACTTGTTGCAAATTTTGTTCCTGTTTTATAGCATTCTCAAAGACCTCATCCATAGTCAATGGATTATGAATATCCACATCATCTCCTATTTATGGCCTCAATCCTAGGATGAATTTATGAATACGGAACTGCTCATGCATCTGGTACTATGGTATGTACTTTAGGAGATTAGTGAATCTCTCCCAGTACTGATTAACTGTCAAACCACCCTATGTCAGATTCTAAAACTCTGTCATTTTTCTATCAAAGAACAGTTGTGGAATCCATCCCTTCCTAAAAAGTTGCAAGAATACTTCCCATGTAGTCCCACCTGGTAGTAGCTTCTTCTCAGACTTCTCATTATCCCACCAAGTAGTAACTTCTCCAGTAAGCCGATATGCATCCCAAAATGCCTTGGTCTCATTAGACATATTCTTGAGCTCAAAATATTTTTCCATTTCAATTACCCAAGCTTCAACTCCATCACTGATGGTCTTACCATCAAACTTGGGCGGGGCTACCCTTTTCAAGTCTTTTGCCAACTCCCCTTCAATCCTAGCTTGAGGATTTGGTATTTCTTCAACCCTTGGATTATCATTAGCGGGTTGCTCCTAATTTTGGGCAATTTATTTCTGAGGGTTTTGTCCTTCTCTGACTCCTTGAACTTCCTATTCTAGATTATCCATTCTGGAACCTTGCTGATTCAAAAGATTGAGAATTTGATCCAACCCATCATTCTCATTACTTGCAGCATCTCCTTTTCCTCTTGTACCCATTATGTATCAACAATTCCTACATCAAAGAATGTTTCTTTAGCATAATGGACAAAAGACCCTAGTGTTCAAACCTAGGGCTCTGATACCAAATGTAAAGAGTGAAAATCTGTAATTCAAACATCACCAATTCCTTAAATAAATTCATTTATATTCCAAAGAAAGTCGAAACTCCATACATTAGATTTCATAAATCCAAAAGATTCCAAAATATCGACTTAAAGTCTACAAGAAGATTCATAATACTTCCAATTAATTTCATAAACATGTCATCTTACATGACATTAATAATACAAAATTATTATAAAATATATTTACAATTCGAGACTTGGCCATTTTGTCACCTTAAGCTCTACAATAATCATACAAGAAATAAATAGAATAGATATATGAACAAATCTTCCTTTGAGCTTGGTGGATTCGAATGAAGTGGAAAGTTTTGGTGTGGTCCGCAACTTAGGGTTTGTGGGGTATTTTTTGTTCATGTGAAACATCCTGTCCGTGGAGGAGGCTCGGCCCTCCTCCACGCTCATTCCTCCAGCAGTCGTCCTTCCGTTGTGTCCTGTTGATGCAAAAGTGTCCTCTCGTATGGTGTTCTTTATTGCTAGTGGCATTGGTGGTATGCATCCGCATGTGTTTTCTTCCCTTGTGTTGTGCCCTCAATGGATGGTGGTATGGACCCTCCAGATGTTAACGGATATGCAAAAAATCATTCTGTTAATAATGAGGCGATCAAATGTTTTCAGGATATTTTCGCAGGAGAAAGGAATTCACTAGAAGTGGGTGCCAAATTCTCTCGCAAGGACCTTGGTCTGGTGCAAGAACATGGCATAGAACAACAAGGTAAGCCTCCTTCTACTCCTCCCTTGAAGGATGTCTTGGTTCCGAACTCGGTCTTGGATGATGCAATTGCTAAAGAGGATAATAAATTGGTTAAAACTGTTATCTTTCTTGCGGCTATTGACCCTGCTAGGGTTCCGGCCAGGAAATATATGGAGGAATGGCTCTCCAAAGTTTGGGAAAGGAAATTGGGTTTTCATTTCTATTATTGTAGAATGATTCAAAAAGGCTTGTATGTTGTTTTTTTCTGTAACCCTAATTCACAATTGGAAGTAATTAAAAAGCAATTCTGGAATGTGGGTTCGGTGGTGTTTAGGGCTTTCGCCTAGAATCCAGAGGTTGTGGA
Source organism: Sequoiadendron giganteum (assembly GCA_007115665.2). NCBI lineage: Eukaryota > Viridiplantae > Streptophyta > Pinopsida > Cupressales > Cupressaceae > Sequoiadendron > Sequoiadendron giganteum. The sequence goes on along the minus strand of CM021104.1, from coordinate 240,460,873 downwards.
AGATGAGGTTCTGGCTCTCTCTAGCCCTTGGTGGTTGATGATAAAACATGTTCCTCTGAGGTTGTGGAAATATGTACTGTTGATTTTGGAGCCTTATAAAAAAATTATTAATATTGATGATACTAAAACCCCTCTACCACACTCGAATGCTCAAGTTTTGGTTTCTCTCTCTCCATGGAAGGATGTTCCGGATTTAATTGAAATTCAATTGAAATCTAAAAATGTTTGTTGTGATATTGAAATTATCGGGGGTCTGAACACATTTTATTTATGCAGGCGATAGGGACACATCAAGAGGAACTAACCTCTGATTAGAAACAAAACAAATTTGAGACCCACCTTAGGTGGATCTAATGAAAATAACAACAATAAAAATAATCATGTCGCCCGTAGTGAGGGGCATGTTGTAAACAATGAAGGAAATATCGGGGTTTCTGAACCTCCTCTGGGTGTTGGGTCTACATCCCCTCCCCAAAGAAATCATTCTCAAAATAATTCTTCTATTGGAGCTCCTCCCATTAGTAATGATAAAATTCTTGAACTGGAACTTGATTCCCTTCTAAACAAAGTAGGGAAAAACTCTGGTAAAAATCTCACCGATAATGAACCCTGCTTAAAAGACAAGGAGGGCTTGGAGCTTGGGTGTAACCTGATGGAAATTAAAATGGATAATACCACAAAACTAAATGCTCAATAGCTTGCTCTATTAAAGCTAAGGTATAATAAGAACCCTAAAGGCCCTAATCAAGCCTATGATAAACCAATTTATATATTTAACTCAAAAAAAATCAAAGAAAAGGTAGGGGAGGAACTGGTACTAGGTGGTAGTTTTCAGCCCCAAGATGTTGAAGATGCAGGCTTGCATCCTAATAAGAATCTGAACATTAATCATTGTCTTGAAGACCTAGATGTTCTCACTGAGGGGGAACCTATTTCAAAGAAGGAAAAACTAGTTACTTCAAGGTCACACAATGTTATTTCTTTTGTAGTGGGAAATACAAAAGCTGATGAATTGATGATACATAATTACACTGAGGATCCTCCCATCCCCATCGGTGGAATGATGAGCTCAGAATAATATGCTTCACACTCAGGCATGGACTCTACATAAGACATTGGGTTTTCATCCAAGGATATAGTTTATGGGGAGGTCTCTCATCTAGGGATTTCTCTGAAGAAGAATACTCGGAGATATAGAAAGAAAAAATGTTCTGCCAATTCCAACCCTTTAAACCTCTTTGAGATTTCCCATCCTCAAAAGGATAAAAGGAAGAAGCTTAGTGGTATCATCCCTATAGGATTTAAGAAATACAAATCCACAGAACCCAATGAACACCTACATGCAAGAAACTCGTCACATAGAAAGAGAGAGAACAAAACAAGGGTTTGGCTCTGACAATGTGCAAAATTGTATTATTAGAAAAATGAATGAATCAAAAAGAAGATACAAGAGATCAATCCTTATAAAAGGAGATCTAAACCTAAAGGAAACCCTAACCCTAAAGGTGAGTGCATTTAATAATTAATATTAATTATTATATGACTAATATATGTGCATAAAGCAAAATCTTAAGAGGAGAGTAAAGTTAATTAATTACTTTACTCTAACACCCCCCCTTAAGATGAGCAAGAGTGCAGCTACAAACATGTGCAAGAAAGCAAAGGTAACAAAAATGCATGAAAATAAACATGGGTCCCAAAAACTAGGCCTGATTAGGTACCCATTTACAAAAGCAATGCAAACTAAATGAAACGGGGTAAAGGAGAAAACCCAGTGGGAACAAAACTCCTCCCCAAAATAGAATGCAAACTTATATGATAGAAGTTGTCCATGGGGGGTATCACGTGATACCATATAGGATTTCAGAAATACAAATCCACAGAACCCAATGAACACCTGCATGCAAGAAACTTGTCACAGAGAAAGAGAGAGAATAAAACAAGGGTTTGGCTCTGACAATGTGCAAAATTGTATTATCAGAAAAATGAATGAATCAAAAAGAAGATACAAGAGATCAATCCTTATGAAAGGAGATCTAAACCTAAAGGAAACCCTAACCCTAAAGGTGAGTGCATTTAATAATTAATATTAATTATTAAATGACTAATATATGTGCATAAAGTGAAATATTAAGAGGAGAGTAAAGTTAATTAATTACTTTACTCTAACAATCCCTCACATTGCAAAAAGGGTGGAAGATGAGGCTAAGCTTCCTAAATGTTTTGATAATTTTTGAAACAATAAAGAGCCTTCCTCTTTATGAATGTTCTAAATGGAAGTTAACTACATCTCCTGGAATGTTTGGGGCCTAGAAACCCTAGATAGAAAGCATGTGGTTAGGAGATTCCTTAACTAGAAAAAATAAAAATATTTTATTTTATTAAAGGAAGTCAAGAGCACTGGGTTCAATCTAGAAAACAACCTAAAATTAATTTGGAGAGATGCTTCTCAATTCTCTACCAACCATGAAAGAGACAAAGGTGGTGCCTCCTAGTTGGTGGCAAAAAAGTGGTCCAAGTATATTAGTAGTTTTGGTACCTCCCCCTATAATAGGGCGGTTTGGGTAATTATTGAGAAAGACAAAACATATTTTGGAGTGTGCTCAGTTTATGCTCCCAATGAATACAAGGACAGAATTGCCCTTTGGAATTGGATTTATTTCCTTCAAGAGATCCCTTGGATCTTAGGTGGTGATTTCAACTTTGTAGAGAATGGGAAGGATAAGTGGGGTGGTCAAGGGTTTGAATGGAAAAGAAATGAAATATTCTTTTGGTAGAGACTAAAATCCAAATTGAGGTTGGAGGATCCCTTAGAAGGGAAAAAGAAAGATTGCAAATCTATTTGGTTCACCTAGTGTAACCCTCAAAAATTTGGCAAGAGAGTATATTGTAGACTTGATAGATTTTATGCTAATAAGGATTTCTTTTCAGCAGCCTTGGTGGTTGAGGGGTGTAAGGTGGAGGTTCTCCCTTATTCTCTTTCAGATCATCATCCTATTAGAGCCAAATTCAGTTTGAAAATTGGAGTCCCTAAAGTAGGTGGACCTAATAGAATCTTTTGCCTCAACACCTATCTCCTGAAGGATCTAGATTGCAGGAATGCCATTCTCTGTCTTAGATAAATAAACAAGCACTTCTAGAAGTCCATGTCCTCCATTGATAGGTGGACTATGAATCTAGAAGGGTGAAAATCCCTCTTTCAGACTATTGGTAAAAAGAAATCCAAGGATTTCTGTAGGAGGGAAGCCCTTCTTCAGGAGAGACTTTTCAGTCATAATTAGATCTTCATTGCAACCCCACTAATGAATCCTTGGCTACTAGTCTAGATGCAGACAAAGAGGCTCTCATAAGGGTTCAGAATAGCAAGATCAAGGGGCTAAGGGTCAAAGCCAAAATGAACTAGTTGTAAAATGGGGATAAAGAGACTAAATTCTTCTTTAGGTTCATTAAAGAGAAGCAGGCCAGAGAACAGATTGACTTCATCTCGGTTGAAGGTTCACCTGTGGATAGTCAAGAGGAGATAAGATCTCACTTCTTTTGGTTCTATAAGGACCTTTTTTCTTCAGATAAGATACATGAAAGAAATTCTCAAGCAAGAAACCTCATTAAGAATCTCATCCCTAAGAAAATCAATAAGGAGATGACAAAAGACTTAGGGAAAGAAATCTCAAAAGAGGAAATCCAAAAGGTTATTCTCTCACTTAAAAATGATAAGTCTCCAGGGGCTAATGGGCTTCTAGCTGAATTCTATAAAACTTTTATAGACTGGATATCTAATGACATTCTCCAGGTATTCAATGAGGCCTTTGAGAAAGGTTCTCTTAGTAGTAACATTAATAAAGGAGTAATTAAACTGATTCCAAAGGAAGGTGAAAAATCTCTAATAAAAAATTGGAGCCCCATTACTCTCTTGAATGTCTCTTATAATATTTTGGCCAAAATTCTTGTTGAAAGAGTGGCCCTTGTCCTCCCATCCATCATAAATGATACTCAAATAGGATTTATAAAAGGGAGGTTTATTCTAAAAAAATTTATTACTGGCTAGGAAGCTTTGAACTGGGCAAAACTCTATGATCAGAAAGTGGTTATGATGTTGATTGATTTTGAAAAGGCATATGACAGGATTGAATGGGACTTTGTTTTGTTAATGTTGTAGGCTTTTGGGTTTCCTGAGGCCTTTTTCCATATGGTGAAAAATATCTTCTGGGATGCCTCTTCTCAGGTTTATGTTAATGGGGCTCTCACCTAGGAGATCCCCTTGGAAATTTCTATAAGGAAAGGATGCCCCCTGGCTCCTGCTCTCTTTGTCATTACTTCGGATGCACTCCATTTCTTATTGAGAGAAGGCTCCTCATCTCCTAATGTTAGGGGGTATCAAGCCTTTGGATGAAAATGATCTCATCAACCTTCAATTTGCAGATGATACTTCCATTTTGTTTCATCTGGAGGAATGGAACTTTAACAATCTCTTGAAAAAATTGGAGCTCTTTTGTTTAGCCTCAGGTGCTAAACTTGCTCCTTCTAAATCCTGGTTGTTAGGATGGGAGGATTCTCCCCCATATTGGCTTAGTCCATCTGAATTCCAATGGGGTGGTCCTCACAAAATTGTAAGATACCTTGAGATCCCTTTTGAAATTGATCCAAATATGAAGGAAATGTGGAATTGGATTCGTGAAAATATTGATAAAAAAATTGCTAAGTGGAACAGGCAATTTTTGTCTTTAGCTGGCCATTTGCAAATTTCTCAAAATATTCTTTCTTCATACAGTATCTATTTTGCTTCTATCCATTTTTTCAACTCTTTCCAAATTAATGATATTTAGAGAAGAATAAGGGCCTTTCTCTAGTCATATGGCAAAGGAAATAATAAAAGGCATGCAGTTAAATGGGAGTGGTGCATCATTGCAAAAGAAAAAGGCGGGTTGGGCTTGAAGGACCTAAAATTGTAAGGTATTGCCCTTGCTTCAAAATGGATCATTGGGGATTTGGAAGGTAGAGAAACCTGGAAGGTGTTGGTCTAGAGGAACATTAGTAGTGCTATCCCTAAGAGGGCAAAAGGTTGGGAAGCTCTGCCTCTCAATGATATCCTTGGCAGTGTGGAAATTATGTCTCCTGTAGGTTCTAATGTCTTCAAAACCATTTGGACGGCTTGGGAAATGATGAAACCTTTTCTTGTTACTCACCATTTCACCAATGGGGATTGGGGGACTGTCCATTCCTTTAGATCTATTTGGTGGAACTTAAAACATAAAGGGAAAACTCTAGCTCTTCTTCAAGGTTACTCAGCAAGAGGATGGGCTGATAAAGGCATCAGATTCTTTAAGAATGTTCTTGAAAATGGAAAACTAAAAGGCTGGAATGAATTAAATAATGAATTCAACATCCCCCCCTCCAATTGGAGAACCTACTCAGTCCTTAGAGAGGATTGTGGCCGGTTAAAATTTCCTTTGTTAACTAAAGATGGAACAAATCAATTCAAATATTTTCAATGGGAAAATGGAAATGGTATAAGGAATATTAAAGTTAAAGATTTATATACTCTTAACAAACAACATTGATCTAACTGAGCATTTAAATCAAGTTTGGAACTTACAATTGGTAAAAATTCTAAAAAACAATTGGAACAGTCTATTGGAGGCTAAAATTTCTTGCTTTAGATGGTTGCTAACATTACAGTGGCTTTCTTTCAAGGGTAAAAGTGATGAAACTTCAGTTTGTTCTCTCTGTAGGGTCTCAGAGTCAATTGTTCATATTTTCTTTAAATGCTCCTTTGCTAAATAAATTTGGGAAATATTTTGCTCCGGTCAAGAAATTTGGGATGTGAATGGAAATTTGTTGCTTGAGAGAGTTTTGTTTAATCATAACATTAATTTTCCGAAAACCGCTAAATTATTCTAGTTCTTTTTGTCTTCTAGTATATTGTGGTTGATTTGGAAAGCAAGGAATGAAGATTTATTTCAAGGAAGGAAAAGGTTTCTTACTGATTCTTTTCGAAGACTCATCTTTTTCAATATTACCATGCAGGTTTACATTATTATTTATCTTTCAAAGGAAAAATTATGGAATTACTTACAAGATAGAAGGGTTTCAATAGATATCATGGATGCAAGATATGGGCATATGTGGCCATAAGGGCATCCAAGTGTCGAAGTGTTTCTCAGGGCACTACAAGATTTTCGTCAAGATATGGCAGGGTTCCAAATGCGGGGAATGCTCAAGATCAACATGTTCCCTCACCCTCATCAGAGGAGGTGACTGCAGCACAGGCTTTAGTTTCTCTGAGGGGGTGCCAAGAGGCTGTGTAGCCAACCAGCCTTCTACTTTTCTCCCTTTCTTGTTCCTTTGCTTTACCTTCTTTTATTTCTGTATATAATGAAGTTTATGGTATGTAACTAATCCACATGATATAGGCACTCTCAAACACTTCTTTGATGGCGTAATATTTTTGGTACCTACTATGTAAAGTGAGGCCAGTTGATCTTCGTGTGTTGTTGCAGTGAGGGAAATTATTCTTTTTGTTACAATGTACTGGGGGCTTATATCATTTATACATTCTAATAAAATTTTACATTGTAAGGGGGTGATAAAATACTAATCACAATCTGATGGTATAACCATCTTATGAACTAGTTTGTATTTTCTGCTCTTTTTATGCTTAATATAAAAAAAAAATCTTCCTTTGATCTTCAATACAATAGCTTATCTTCAACATGAAGATGAGAACAAGGATTAGGTTCTTTTTCTGCCCAACCTCGAAGCTTACACTTCCTCAAAATTCCTTAGTCATTCAAATAATACCCGACCCTACACGAATTGCTTAGCAAAAAGAAGTCGACAAGCAGGATGGAATCTGATGCATGCCTAGTATAACTAGTAAATCAACAAGAATTTACATTTTTCTTGTTCATTTAAGAAACAAGCAAATTCGATACTAGGATATGGTAGAGAGTTAATTTCATTCCATCTATTTCAATGGTCCTTAAGTTACTTGGCCAAGTAAAATGTCATGCACAACAAATAATAGTAGTTTTGGAAAAGAAAAACTACACTCTCTATAAACCCATATTCGGCACCCGTCCCGGAAGGTAACTTTCCAAACAGATGTCATGCACATTCAATTATCAAGCATGCATGGTTCCATACAAACTAAAAATTATCTTTCACAAACATCTTAACTGCAATTTTATTTTTAAGTGAATATGGTTCTAATGCAGTAATTTCACATTTTTAAATCGTAACTAATATTAAGTTCATATTTAAATCAAATAAGAAAATAAAAGAAGGTGTATCTCAAGCATGTAACTAAGTACATTTAAAACCATAAGAAATGAGCACACATTCTTTCAGTTCATTTACTCATATAATTTAACTACACTTCAATATATTCTTTGTCTAATTCGTTTCATTTCAAAGTAATTATATTTTTAATTTTGCTTTATTTTCTTTTTTGTTTTTCATATTTCCATTAAACTATTATCTTTGCAAATCATAAAACCTCATATTTAATTCTATTTCAAAGGCAATTTTAGAATCATTCCTAAAGAATTATCAAATTTAACTCTTAATTTTCAAGCATATTTTAATACACAAAAGTTATTTAATCTTATTATTCTGGAAATTTTATTGAAACCAATAATCATTCAGCTATGATAATTCTGCAAAAGTTTCCCTATCTTTTCTGTTTCTTTTGTTTTGAAAGTTTTATCTCTCTGACTATTTGGATTTTTCTAAAGCTTTTCTAAATCTGAATAGATCTAAAACAATATGTTTTATGTTTGCGTCTTTTCGAATTTACTAATCATAATTTCCTAATAAATAAATCTATTGTCTTTTTACAGTTTTTTGTCCAAGTTGTACAATAGTTTTCTAATAAAACATAGTTTGGTGTATGAAATTTCTTCTAAATTTTTAGAAAATAGTGATATGTTTTCAACAATTAAAATACAAGAATAAAAGAAAGAATTAAACTCAATTATGAATTGACTGTGAATTTTTTTTCATTGAATCTACCTAACAATTTTTTGTTGCTCTGTGTCCTCTAAATCTGGAGATGAATCTTGATCTTCTGTTTAAAATTCTCTTTTGTTTCTGTTTGGAACTTTTCTCCTTCTATCCTTGCTTGCCTATGATGGAGATTTTGTTGTTCTGTATTACCTAATCTCCCAATTTTGTTATGTATTTCCTAAACTCCCTGCTAGCTGTGCCTTGCCTCCTCTCTCCCTCTACACTTGCCCCGCACCTCTCCTTATTAACTCGCTTTCTCATGTGTAACATGAAGAGGGATTTTTGTTATGAATTCCTCCTCTCTTCTCTTCCCTCTGTCGCCTTTTCTCTCCTATTTCCCACACGCCTTCACCTCCTCTCCTTCTCTTTGTGCATGGTGGTGATCAAGGAATAACTCTCCTATGTTCCTTGCATATGATTCAGCAGCATGTTAATAAATAAAAGAAAACAGTTCTCCCTCCTGGCCGTGTGTGGGATAAGGAGAATGAGTAAAGTCCAAACAAATAAAATCTCTCTCCTCCAAACTCTTTTCACTTGCAAATGGAATAAAATAGTCTTCTAAAAAAGATAAAAATAATTTATGTTTTCTGCCTGCCCTTTTTAAAAACGGATTTTCTCTCTGTCTTTTCTCATGCAAATGGTGAATTAACCATAAAGTCAGATTCACTAATCATGTTTTTGATCTCCAGAACTCCAATTTTCACTCTTTAATTGCATGCAAAATTGATTGAAAGATATTTGTTTTCAATTTGTTAACTATAGTTTCAATTCAATTTCAATTTTCCATTTTCAAACGTATTTTTGTTTTCTTATTGTTTTCAAATAACTTATTTTTTTAACATCTATTTCTATTTAAACATATATTTCCTCTCTCATTTATTAAATGAGAAAATAACAATTAAATCAATAACACAATTTTTACATTTTATACATTTTCACAATTAAAATTTTATTTCAATAATTTAGAATAAAGCATTATTATTTTCAACTAATAATAAAATATTTACTCAAAGAAGTAATTCTTGAATAAAAATCAATTTCCTCGCAAAAATAATCAAATTTCCATTTAAAATAAATATATTATTTTTTGCAATTACGTTCAAACAAAGCATAGCCATAATAACCATTTAATCATCAAATTACGTTTTAATTAATTAAGTGGTGTGTGACATTCCATCATCCTCATTAATGTCTAATGGCTAAAACGACTCTACCTGATCAATGTTCTCGCCTTCATTCTCATTCACCTGTTCCTGTGTTCACTTGCACTCAAATTTTCATCAGCAATGACAAACCCCAAATTCCACAATAATTAATTTCAAATCATTTCATTTGCATATAAATTTCAATTTAAATAATCATCTATCATAAACATGAAAAATCTCATGATTAATAATTGCATTTAACTAAATGATAAAATCAGTACGTGACAGAAGATGCAAAAGAAGTGCAGTCCAAAATAAATCCCATGAAGAGATAGTTGAGATAATTCTTAGATTGTAGAACAACTCTGACACTGATTCAAATGAGTATGAATGGGATACCATTTATAATGATGAATTCTAGAGAGACAAATAGGTGGATGTTATACAAAAATATACACCCATGCTCGCACAAGGAGAAAGTTCAAGGCCTATGCTTGACTATGTACTTCAAGATGATCATGACTCAAGTGATGATGATTCAGTTCAAAGCAAGACAGATAATCAACTAGAGGATACCATCATAGATCTTCCCCATAGTGAGAATTATAACCATGTCATGACCCTAACCACCACTGACCTCACCCAACCGGATGATCCCTTGCCTTTGGTCCATCCCAAGCTTATTGATTGGGAAAAAACTGAACCAATTGATATCCCCATATTTCTAGATGATGAAACCATTGTAAATTTTCTTTATTCTTCCAACTCAAAAATAGGTTCCACCAGTGAATCTCATGATCAAAATCTCAATCAAGAGAGTGCCAAGTTTCTTAGCTACAAAATTAGTAATATAAAAGATCGATCTAATGACGAAAACTGAAAAAGGTAGTGTTAGATCATGAAAAAGGAAAAATAAAGAGTGTATTTGACGGTAAAAAAATTTCAAAGGAACTAATAGATGATAAACTTGACACTCTCCCTGAACACTATCAGGAGAGATCTTCTATTTTGATAGAACCAATAAAAGCGATCAATATAGGCACTGCAGAACAACTGAAGATCCTGCAGCTTGTTGCATCATTGATAGAGGGAGAAATTCTAAAATTCACATAATTCCTTAAGGATAATCAAATAAAATTTGCATGGTCATATGCAGATATGCTTGGATTGGATCCAAATCTTATCATGCACCATTTTTTCATAATTCCAGGGGTAAAACTAGTGAAACAAAATCTTAGAAAAATGCATCTGCATGTCGCATTGCTAGTCAAAGAAGAATTGAAGAAACTATTGGATGTAGGATTCATTCGATCTATTGGCTATGTAGAATGGATCTCCAACATAGTACCAATGTCAAAATTGGATGGACGAATCAGAATCTGTACAGATTTTCAGGATCTGAATAAAGCATGTCCAAAAGATGATTTTCCACTGCCTAACATTGACATAATTGTGGACCTAACAGCAGGGAATTCCATGTATTCACTGATGGATGGATTTTCTAGGTATAACTAGGTCAAGATCGCACCTGAGGATTAGGACAAGACTACTTTCACATGTCCCTGGGGTACTTATTGTTGGAACGTAATATCGTTCAGACTCAAAAATGTGGGTGCGACATATCAACAAGCAATGACTACAATTTTTCATGACATGATGCATACTTCCATTGAAGATTATGTAGATGATATCTTAGAAAAATATTACACAAGAGAGGGACATCTAGATATCTTATCTAAAATCTTTGTTAGGATGGAAAAATTTAAGGTCAGACTCAATCCCAAGAAGTGTGTCTTTGGGGTTAAATTTGGAAAACTCTTAGGCAATATTATTTCAGAAAAAGGAATATAGGTAGATCTAGTGAAGGTCAAAGCCATAATGGAGATTTTACCACCAAGGAATATTAGCCAACTTCATTCATTGCAAGGATTACTACAATCCATCAGGAGGTTCATCTCACAGCTAGTAGACAAGAGTTTTCCTTTCACGCATCTTTTGCATAAAAATGTTTGTTTAAATGGGAAGAAAAATGTGGAGTAGCATTTAATTAGATCAAGTAGTATCTAATGAGTCCACTAGTACTAGGAGAACCACTCATACTATACATTTCAGCCATAGAAGTATCCCTGTGGGCATTGTTGGCACAAGAGGACAGAACAGGAAAAGAGCGAGTGATATACTACATCAACAGGATATTGACAAGCCATGATCTCAACTAAAATTTCATTGAAAAGGCTTGTTTAGCAGTAGTGTTTGCTTCTCAAAAGTTATAGCACTATATGTTAGTTCATATAGTGAAACTTGTAGCCAAAATTGATCCATTAAAGTATCTTTTGAGCAAAGCAACTTTAATAGGCAAGCTAGCTAAATGGGTAATGATCCTAAGTGAGTTTGGCATTCACTATGTAGGTTGAAAGGCAATCAAAGGAAAATTCATAGCAGATCAACTAGTTGAGGAACCCTTACAAATAGATCATCCAATGCATATCGAATTTCCTGATGCAAATGTTTCATAACAATGACCAAGCAGTCATGGACACTATATTTTGATGGGTCCTATACACAACATGGCTTAGGGGTAGGAATTATTTTTGTCACACCTCAAGGACATACCATTCCAAATTCTTATCGATTGATGTTTCCTTACACCAATAACGTAGTCGAATATGAAGCACTGCTTATTGGAATGAGAATAGCATTGGATTGGAAGATCGTAGAGCTGCAAGTTTATGGTGATGCACAACTTGTCATTAACCAAATAAATGATGACTATCAAACTAAATATGACAATTAAATGCCTTATAAAAACATGGTTGATGATTTCCAGAATTATTTTGTTGAGATCAAGTTCACACAGATTCTTCAAATTGACAACAAAGTTGCAGATGCCTAGCTACAATTGTGTCACTACTACAATTATCAGAAAACCAACCTCGATATGAATTCTTGGTGGAACAACTATTTTCCCCTGCCTATGACAATCCTAAGACCCAAATCATTTGTCATTTGATTGGTTTTGATTCCCCTTTATACGGTAAAATCTATACCTATCTGAAAGATACTATCTTACCCTCGGATTTGTCTCAAAATCAAAAAATAAATTTCATACACCAATCTTCTCGCTATACCCTAATCACTGACACCCTTTATCGACATGGTCTTGATGGTACCCTCCTTAGATGTCTTGAATGTGATGAATCTGAAAAGGCCTTGCAAGAGGTTCATGGTGGTATTTGCAAAACTCATTCAAGTGGATTAGCCTTACCTAAGAAACTTGTTAGAATGGGTTATTATTGGCCAGCCATGGAAAAATAATCTTTCACCTTTGTAAAGAAATGTCTGAAATGTCAAATTCACAAAACCATCATTCATGCTCCTTCTCAAGAGCTACATCCTTTCACTACCACATGGCCTTTTTCTTAGCGGGGACTAGATCTGGTTGGCAAAATCCGCCCCTCTTCATCAAATGGACATAAGTTTATAATCATGGCCATTGAATATTTTACCAAGTGGATTGAAGTTGTTCCTTGATAATAGTAATCAGTAAACAAATTTCATCCTTCATCTTGAATTATATCATCTATCAGTATGGCATTCCCAGCTCCATTATCACGGATAATGGAAGACCTTTTAAGAATCGGGATGTTGATGAACTTTGTGAAAGATTTCATATCCAACATAGGTTCTCTACACCTTATTATCCACTGGGAAATGGCCAAGAAGAAGCTTCAAATAAGACAATTTTGAAGATCTTGAAGAAGATGGTAAATGATGTTGGCCATGATTGGCATGTCCAATTAAATCCAGCTTTGTGGGCATACAGAACTAGCATTCACACACCGACAAGGGCCACCCCATATGCCTTGATCTATGGAACAGAATAAATCTTGCCACTAGAAGTTGAGATAACCTCACTTTGAGTCTCACTGAAGGGACTCATAACCGATGAAGACTATAGAGTTTCCAGACTACAAGAACTGGAACTACTTGATGAGAGCTGACAAAGTGTAGCCAATAACTTGAATGGTTATCAACAAGTCATGTCCTGCAACTACAATCATAGAGTCAAACCATACACATTTCAAGTGGGTTATTTGGTCCTAAAGGAAAATACTCGTAACCAACAAGCTCGAGAGAAGAAAGGAAAGTTTGAGCCTAATTTGTTGGGTCCATTCATCATCATTACCGCATATGGTTCAGAAGCATATCAGTTATCTATGCCAAAAGGGGACCTGTTCAAAGATCCAATCAACAACATCCATTTGAAGAAGTTTTATGTTTAGAAAATACAAAAATAGCATAAAAAGTCCTGGAAAAATACAAAAACAGCATAAAAAGTCATGAAAAAATCCATAAAAATCAAAAAATGTCCTAAAAAAAATCATCATCAGGGTGAAAACCTGGCAAATAGGCATCCTTTTGAAATACAAAAAAAAATCAAAAAAATTGTTGCCTTGATGAAAACCTGGCAAACAGGAATCTTGGTAACAGCAAAAAAATCACAAAATATGAAAAAGTGCAATTAAAATAAATGGTGAAAACCTGGAAAACATGCACTATTTGTGATTTAGTTGGCTCTTCCATATATTTAGTTATGACCTGCATCATAGTCATTTCTATCAGCATCAAATTCATCCCTTTTCATCATATTTGCATCATGCACACAACACTTTCTGGAGACGACAAGGATTTCATCATGGCTTGATGATCATTGTTTGTATTCCTAGCAGTAGGTTGTGTCTAATCAGGAGTCAAAGTGAAAACTTGTTGGGGGCAATTAACTTTTTGAGCTTCAAAAGTAAGAAAAATCCAACATGCATCAAATATCTGAATACCAGATCAACAAAATGAAACTAAACCAAACTAGATGGTCTTAATCTGAATAAATTGGTTGGAACACTTAAAGCATAAATTGAATTGTTGTTTTGAAATTTGATGATATCCTATATTTGGAGTGGCTCAATGATGTATTGAACTAGAGTCACAATGAAGGAGTATGATTTTTCTTTGTTTGTTTTATGTAAGATAATCATTATTACTGTGCAAATTTTTCACGAGACACGGTTTACAAAAGTATCATTGATGACATTTTGGAATTTGGATAGGAAAAGGATTAACTTCTGTCTATTTATGCAAGCAATACTTAGGTCATCTCAATTCAATTATACATTGATTCTTGTATTAACTTACTATATCAAACATCATGAAAGTTGTACTCGGGACATTATCAGGGCAGATCTACCCTATAATGCTTGTGCTAACTTCCAACATATCAAAAATCTCAATGATGATAAACAAGCATAAAATTGGTTCAAGAATGACAACAGTGTGTAGCTCATTTTGCATAGTTAGGTTTGCATGATTCATATAGATTGAATTTATTTTGCATTTGTATAATAGATTTTTGGAGGTTGGCAAAGATATCAAAAGCAATATGTCTCTTTTGAACAAAGATTGAGTACATTTGGACATTGACTAAAATCATATCATTATCATATATCATTTCCATTATTATTTTCATATCATTTCATCACAATCATTATCATTATCATTTCATCATTTTCATTATCATTTGTCATCTACTGATTTATCACTCATTCATTATCATTTCATTTTCATAATCATTTTGCATTACCATTTTTGCATTATCATTTGCGTTACCATTTGCATATCATCATTTCCATTTCATATCATATCATTATCATTATCATTATTAATTTCATGTCATATCATTTCATTTTAATTATCATTATCATTATCATTTTCACATATTTTTATATCATTTAATATTCACGACATTTTCATACCATTATCATTTCATCAATTTCATTTTATCATTTATCATTAAACCTTCATATCATTTTTGGTATTATTTTCATGTCATTTTTATCATTCATTTATTATCATTCTCATTCATTATCATTATCATTTTTCATATCATATTTATTCTTATATCATTTTCATTTTCAGATCATTATTTTCATTCATTTTGTCATTCATATTATTTGCATATCATTTTATCATCCCATTATTTGACATGTCACATCATTCATATCAAAAAAAAAATCACATCATCATTCATTGGATTTTCATTATTTCAACTCATTCATTTCATTTCCATTTATTTTCATTTTACACATCCACATCATTACATCATTTCCATAACCATACATTGGAAAAATAATAAAATGCATCCATTGCATTCATTTCACCATGACATTTTTGCATCCATAATCAATACATTCTTCCGTGCATCATAAAAAATCATAAAAATCATTCACATATCATTTGCATCAACCATCATAACATATTCATCATTCATAAACCATATAAATATCATAAACATTATCACCACTATCATCACATCATAAACGTCATCATCATGTCATATGCATAAACATCATCATGCAAAGATCATTATCCATAAAAATGCATCATTATGAAATAATCATAAGCAACATGGAATATATAAATATAAATGTATACATAAATATCCATCACAGCATAATAAAAGACGCATGCATATAGGATCTGAAATCACCGTTGCATATCATATAAATCTCATCAAATAAATTTCCAAGTGTACAATGATATCAAATGTCTAGAGAGATACATAAAATGTGACAAAAAATGATGTATATAGAAATCATCAATGAGGAGCATCAGAGTGAGGACTGTGGCTATTGTTGCCTCTGGAAGTAGCGGGTCTAGCTGGATCTCGGCCACTAGTACCACCTATCTCTCATCTGTCTTATTGTCCCACACTCTTGTTGGCACTCCTAGAATGACTGTGGGAGTGAGTGCGAGATTTGGTGTCCGACTGTGTATAGGCTATCCTCTGCTCAAGGGGTACCACCTCAAAATATCTCATCCTATAGTACTCGACCTCTCGAGCAGTCTCCATTCCCTTTGCCTGCTGGTAGCGCTGCCTCAAACTATCTCGCTCAGCGATCAACTGATCTACCTATGTGTCTTGGGGTGGTGGTTGTGCCATTTGTACCTTTAACTGTGAGATAGTAACCTACGCATGTGCTAATTGGCTTTGGAGAGCATGTACCTGTGCCTATAATAAATCAATTTGGCCATGTTGCTCTCATAATGGAGCCTTGATAGTAATGTTTGATAGACCTACAACTGGATGCTCCACTATCCTTACTATCCTTGGTCTAGTCCTAATCATAACATCAAAAATGGGTCTCCGCCCATCATCCTTATCATCCCCATCATCATCATCATCATCGTCATCATCCTCACTATCATCCTCACTATCATCCTCCCCCACCCACATCCTCTCCTCCTTCGGCAAGTTTCTCTGCATGTGCCTATGCCTCACCCCTTTATTTTCTCTATGCATTGTAGTGTTGGTCCATCAAGTAATGGGACAGGCTCATCAAGACTCATCAACCTCAAGAATGGGTGTGTATGGAAGTATGTTGCGTACTCCTCTGTCATTTGAACATCTATAATGTTTGGCCTGTAGTCCCAGATCTTTGGTTGTAGACCTAAGTAATTTTCCCTGGCTACCTCATAGGGAATGAATGGGCCCTACTCTACGACATCCTCCCTCTACCTCGCATAATGGGCAACACCTTGCGGAATGACCTATACTCGGCTGAACTATCTCAAAACCCACATAAAAAAAAATCTCTCAATAATGAATGGGGTCCTCCCGATCAAGTATCTGGATATGCCACAATAGGGCAACTCAATATCATCCTCATCTTGGGCCTCAAAATTGACATATGGCCTCCAAATCACAGTATCCATATCATCTAAAACTCTTTGCTAGTACTCCAACTTGCCCAGCTTGGATTGGGCAAGTGGACTAGAGTATGCATAAACGTGTGACCAATCGATGGGACGATCTCTCCCTATAAAGGGGTGAGTGGTAGCAATATGCTCCCACACCCAAATCTATAAGAGCGTGACCCCAGAAGATATGCTCTTCCCACTTGTATATACCATATGATGTAAATAGTGGTATAGGTGGGCCAACATGCATGAACCCCATGCATATCTAGTCTGATGTAGGATCATGTCCTCTAGAACTCGACCCCAACCAATAGACAGTCCCTTCGACTGGAGGTTGGGACACAAGAAGCCACCAATGAATCCAACTAATACTAAAGGGAGTGGGGCATAACCCTCAACCATCTCTCTCCAAGGGATCTCATATCCGCTAATTCTTGGATCTTGAAACACTCTCTGCAAAGCATGGGTCCCAACCTCCTTGTGGTCATAGACCACAATCTCACCAACCACTAGGATCTCTAGTATCCTATATACATCCTCGGGTTTGACTGTAATCTCTCGAGTGGGAAAATGGAAGGTGTTATTCTCATTGTGCCACCGCTCGGCTAAAGCTATCAACAGTGCCCTGTTGACCCTATACTGTGGGATCCTAAGCAGTGAACCCAAACCACATCTGAAAATAACTCCAATCTCCTACTGAGACAATCTGGGAATCATCTCCTAGGTCCTGGTAAATCTCTCTCTAATCTGGAGGATCTTAAAATCCTCCTATAAATCATATCAATATCAAGTCAATCAGATCACATCATCAGAAAAGTACATCAATCTATCAGAAATCAAGCAATCATATGAAATCATATCATGTGAAATCAAATCAACATCAGTATCAAATCATCATTTTACTATTTTTTTTTCATCAAACATGAAAGAAAAATTATCAAAATCAACATCAACAACATATCAGTTCATCTCTACTATTTGTTTTTCATCAAGCACGAAGACAAATTTATCAACCAATCAGCATCAAATCAATCATTTTACTATTTGTTTTTCATTTCAACATGAGAACAAATTTATCAAAACAAGATCAAAATCAGATCAATTATCCTTGATGCAATTCAATTCTATCAAATTAGTTGTCTAATACAGCAACAAACATCAGGAAATCACAAATTGATCTTCAAACATTCAAAATTAGCTAAATTTCATGGATGCGCTAAAATAGACAATCAATGCGCCAAAATAGAAAATGCGCTAGTTTATCCATGAATGCACTAAAACAGAGGGTAAATGCATTATTTCTGCGTATGCACTACTCTATCCAGCGTATGCACTAATCTATCAAATCTATGTGCTAAAGCCCTAAATGTATGCACTAATCTATCATCCTATGTGTGATACCTAACCTATTCACTACTTTATCAAACCTATGCACTAAATCGACCTATTTGTTATTCCATCAAGCAAATGTGCTAATCTGTGATGTATATGTGCTATCCTAGATGTGCTAAACTATCTAACCTATGCACTACTTGAGGGCTCGCATGCGCTAAAACGCAATTGGATGTGCTAAATTAGGAAACCAAATTTCTAAAAATCCAAAAATTCAAGCAAAAATTCACAAAGTTGGTTTCATGATCTTATTGGAGGTCCATACATAGCTGGTCTCTAATGTTTGTGCACCCGCTTGAAACTGTGTCGCTCATAGTGGATTTCCATCTCGATTCTCCTCTCTCAGAGCTTTGTTTTCACCCAAATGCAACTGTACAAATGACAAGGACTTTTACCTTTTTCCACCTTTTAAGGGGGTAATAAAGGTAAGGTTATTTTTATTTTTCACCACGTTTAGCACTATTTCGGGAGATAAATCGGTGAAACTACTTTAAATAATTCAAAATCTTTGAATCATCATCAAATTTTTCAAACTCGCGATTTATCTCCCGAGGGGGCCTACCAATTTTGTTCCATATTTCAATGTTAGGTTCCTCTTTGTGTCCTCTTTCTATTTCTTTCATTTTGTTATCTTCATTTTCATTTGAAGCAATGTGTAAAACACATCACTTCAAAGACAGGCAAAATGTATACATCTAGAAATGGTCACATTAAATCAAGTCTGGTAATTAATTAAATATGAGTTATTTAATTAATCTTCTAAAGTCATCTACAAATAAATAACTAAATAAAATTATTTATTTATATTGTTCACTTTCTAATTCTTCTATTTTAATTAAATAAATAAGTTTATTTAATTATTATTATTTTTTATCTTTCTTTTAATTAATTAAATAAATTTTATAATTTATTTAAATTAATTATCATATTACTTTAAATTTGAATTTTTAAATTCAAATAAGAATATTCTATTCATTATTTCTAATTCTTCACTTCACCTTTTTCACTTCTCACACATAATTAAATATTTTAATATTTAATTACATGGAAACTTCTAAATCCACATGTCACATATAATTAAATTATTTAATTATTTAATTATGGATGTATCTTCAACTACCAACTAACTCCTCATAACTAAAAATGCCAAATGACTACTTTCCTTCATTTTTTAATGGAAGAGGTTGTGTAGGAGGAAACATTTTCCCTTTTTCTCTCTAGCTTCCATCTTTCTCTCCAACTTCTTGATCTTCCACCATTCATCTTACTAGGATTGATTTCAATCATCGATCTTTGCCAACTAGGCTTTTTCCTCCAAAATTCTATAAATACAACCTCTTTTTTCTTTGAAGGATATATCCAATCGAATTTAGCATGAGCATTATAGTCGCATTATCAAGCATTTATCAATCTTATTATCCTAGATTTCTTGAGCATAGCATAGCATCTAAGCTTTATCATTTTAGCATAAGCAATCATGGTAGAATAATCTTGCAAAATCTATTTTAGTTTTATATCTTAACATAGCTTTATATCATATCATTTAGCATAGAAATGCATGTTACATATTATATCATTCTTTAGGTTGTCATTTCATTGAGCCTTTGCTTACACAATTTGATAGCAAGCAGCTTAAAACGAATCCTTGGAGATAGAGGAGAATGGGAAATCTTTGAAGAATCTGTTGTGTTTAGAGTTTGTTTATTCTTAAACTTAGATTTATTTGATAAAATGTCGCATTGGTGTGTTTTTTTAACTCTTTAGTTTATTCCGCATTTTCCCACACACACTTACCATTTACCCAAACTGACTTGACTTAATTTAGACCAACTAGGGTGTGAGTGTGTCTATGATCAATTAGGTTCATTGGGGTTACCAAACCAAGTTCTTCTCCTGAGTGATATTCTCCCTCTCTTTGAGAGGTTTGAGCCTGTTCCTACATCCAACTTAATACATCATAACACTAGTTAGCCAATAAAAATATAATCATATGCATCATATATCTCATTATTAGAATCATTATAACAGGTCAAATTGAATCAAACATTCATTCATCATATTCCATCAATATTTTAATGCAAAACACAATCATAAATATATTAAAGCATTTTAACCCATCAAGGTAAAAGTAAATAGGTAATAACACAATGGGTTGTAACACCACTGCTATCAGCAACACCTTCTAGTGATGTATTGGATGTGGTCCATGCTTTGCCTCTTGATTTTGATCATTGTTGATCTGATTTCCATAACACATTTTTTCTATCCACCTCCTTTCCTACAACATTTATTCTAGCCAAATCAACAAATATGCTAACATTTCTAAATATTTCAAGAATATTTATCAAGTTCCCTATTTTTTGTCTTCATCATTTTTCATTGTTGGGGAATGTTTTTATTCCATCAACATATTATATTTGTTGACATCATGTTAAACCCTAGATTTCTCTAAATAAGCTTTTTTTTCTTTTTGCATAACATGGGTACGTGCTATTAAAATTTGATAAACACAATATCATCAAAAATATAGTTTTAAGCACTTTCCAATGGTGCAAATATTTTTCTTAGATTTTCCCCTGATGCATTTGATCACCTATCAAGCTTTAATCCATGTTTTCACTCCTAACCTCATAGCTTTTTTAACACCCCATGAGGAAACCCAGAGGGCAACAAAGCAAAAGGAATGCAAAAGACATGGATTTTTATTTTTTTACAATTAACTATAGGATGCATATCATAACATAATGGTCTAGTCCTAGGTCCCCTAAGGTTCCCCGACTGGGCTACTCACAAAACTAACAATCAAGATTACTAGATACATTACATCAACATGAAAGGATAACATGATCGATTTAACATGCACGGTTCATGTAAAGCACCACATTAAATAATTCTACATTACTTACTTCCCTAACATGACATTTAATAATCAAAATAAAAAAATCAAATTCTAACTAACTATCATATGAAAGGTGCATTTCTTTACAATACTTTTTACAAGATGAAATCATCAATAATTTTTACTTCAATACAATATTTATAGCATTGCTTTCCCTTAGTACATGTGGGAAGATTACATAAAGAGATACAACCAGAAAAACAATCCAATTTACAAATACATGAAAGGATGCCTTCACAACAAGAATGGGAGCTAGAGTCCATAGTGCAATGACCAATCACCACGCTCACGAACATGCAGTGAGAATACCCAATGGAGAAAAAACACCAACCTCCCGACCATGTGGAACCCTAAGGTCCACCCCCCATGCTAGGAGATAACACAAGGTCCCACATCCAACAGACAATCAGGAAAGCAATAGGCTAACTCAATCAAGGGCTATACATGACTCTAACACAACACTGCTAACATCACCAACATCACTTACAAAACTTACTTCATTTCCAAAGGCACTCACACAACAAAAAGGAAATACAACTAGGGAATGCTAGATTGCAATAGGGAGGAATGTCATCACATAGCTTGATATGGGTTGTCCTAGTAGATATTCCTAAGCCCCTACCCCGACCCTAGGTTATCCTGGTAGCCTTTCCTGATCCCCAACCCCCATACAAACTCATGTGGAACCAACATACCTTTCAAGAGGATAGGGGAGTTAAATGACCCACAAACTAGTCGACCATTTCTAGGGTTAAACAATCATAAGGACAAACATACAATTATATACCTCCTCCTAGGCCTCTAGAAAACAACATACTTAACCACTTCCCAATGGCACGAAACCTTGAACATACATTACACAAATGAAAACAAATGAATCCAATAGTCAAGGAACTTTGCTAAATACAAACAATTAATTGACATATTATAACCATATAGATATTCCCAATAATATGACATTATTTCAAATCACTCATTTTCACTTAACCACACTATTCAATTAAAATGTTATTTACCCCAAATAATTATACATGAAAATAAATTTAGAAACAATATCCTAATAAATTAAATTACATAGCAATTTCTATTAAATAATTATAAAATAACTAACATTCATTTACTATCTAGTTGATAGAGAGAAATCCAAATCCTTTAATATTAAATCTAAACATTTAAATATTGAATAACCTAACATTTTACCCTCATTTACTATTGACTTTACCATTTCACCTTCAAGTAAACAAAACTATGCAATGTAAATTCATTTATCTATTTACTGAACCCAAACTCTCAAATCATATACATGAAATAATCAATTCACACGAATAAATACCCAAGTCATTTGTCTATAACAAATTAAATGCTCAATTTAATAATAACTTCCCAACTAAAATATGTTATTAAATAACATTTTTGTTTCTTCATTGTTATCCAAAATATAATATAGTATATATATATATATATATAAATACATATATTATATTATTAATAAAATGAAATCATGATATATTTAACTCCAAATGATACATATCACATTATCAATTAAATTAAATTTTGAATCAATTGATATCTATCATATGATCAAATTTTAAATGGCATACCACAAGATCATCCTCTTACTATTCAATCATAATATAATACATAAACTAAATAAGGCACATGTCTCGTTGAACATGGTTGAGTTGTGCACCCAGGATGGTGCACAAACCAGGCATGAATTGTTTGATAGGAGGTCTCAAAAGAGATCTCATCTCATGAAATGAAATGATAGCAGGAGGCGCACAAATTGGATTCATTGAAAAGGCTTTAGAAACTTTCAAGCAAATGAGATCGGTTGGTGTAATGCCAAATCCCACTGAATAAGAGTGCGTGTGGGTGGGTATCAAATTTTGTTGTTATAATTACCCTAGTAGACATGTACGCAAAAATTGGCAGCAATGAGAAAGGTGTAGGTGAGTATCAGATTTTGTTGTTATAATCTCCCTGTACGCAAAAATTGGCAAAAATGAGAAGGAACCCAAACTCTTTGACAGAATACATCAAAGAGACATCAATTTGTGGAATGCAATGGTTGAAAGAATACACACAAAATAGATTTGATGAAACTTTCAATCAAATGCAATCGGCTAGGGGATAAATAGACACCATCTCATGGAATGAGATGATACCAGGATGTGTGCCAATTGTATTGTCGTAAAGGCTTAATAAACTTTCAAGGAATTTAATTGGTAGGTAAAATAGGTGTCATAATATTGGATGCAATGATTTTAGGCGAGGAGAAAAAGACATAGACCACGATGGAAGAAAGAAATGGCGATGAGCCAACCCTAACATGGTATCTTTTTGAGGATAAAGATGCATACAAAAACTAGGATATATAAGGCAGTAATAAAGAACGATTCCAAAGTAGATCCTCAGCAATCCAAGGTAATGAACAAAAGAAAAACTTACCAAAACATCTATACTATATGGCAGTGAATGATAATCCACATAGAAGTGAATGAAAATAAAGGCAACACAATCACAACAAACAACACAGCCAGATGATCTAATTTAAGAAAACAGAGACTCGCCTGTACTCGCTTTCCTCAAACTAATGGAATCTCAATGCCTTCCTTTCATCTTTTCCTTCTGTGTGCATCCCCCCAAAATCAACAATAGAATCAAATTTTTACACCCATTTCTCTCTCCCCCAGAGAATCGAATGCCTTCCTTTTGTTTCCCCAACCAAACATTTACATGACAAAGAAGAAGAATGAAAAAATGTTGCTGTACCGAAATCCCAACCAACTATATGACAAATTATATTTGGCTTTTAATTTATCAAATTAATCCTTCCCCACACAACTCGATAATTAATTTTAAATTAACTAAAAGCATTCCCTTTAAAACTCATAACATTATAATATGATAAATTTCCGATTTTACACAAATAATAAAACCATTTACGGACACTACTTATATATTATAATTAATTATATAATCCAACCTTATAAATTTTTTATTTATTTATTTTAATATTACATTACAATTTTATTTTATTATAAACCATGATTATTTATATATATATATACATTTATATTTATTTATCAAAGGTACCCTTTTACTTAAGAGTTTATTTTAATGCATAAAATAATCAATGACATTTATCAAACAAATTAAATTAAATAGGACCAAATGCCCAAAATAATAATGTGATCACTATCCCGGATCAAGTTGCAAAAACCTCAAGCAACACTGACTAATCACTAACAAAACTGACAAGACTGACAAGGTATCAAATTGGATACTCATCCTCTTCAAGGATGATGGCTAGGGTAGGGGATCAAGTGTTATCTTCAATCAACTAATACATTGAGTTCAAGGCATGCTTAGACCTGCCAATTCAGGTGGAGATGTGGCCTAATACCTGTTCACTCAAGTATACAAATTAGAGTACATATTCATAATAGTCAGAGTACTAGGAAAG
Organism: Sequoiadendron giganteum; assembly: GCA_007115665.2. Lineage (NCBI taxonomy): Eukaryota > Viridiplantae > Streptophyta > Pinopsida > Cupressales > Cupressaceae > Sequoiadendron > Sequoiadendron giganteum. The sequence continues at coordinate 240,436,212 of CM021104.1, read as the reverse complement.
GAACTATAGCAATCATATCTCATTCTCATATGTCCCCCATACATCCAGTGGTATGATGCTTCCCTTTCCACCTATCCTAACAAGATAATACTGCATCACCTAACTAAATCTCTCTGTGGCAATCAGTCTCTGAGTTGGAGTGTTGATCAGCTCATTAGGGATACTATAATGATGTTGCAATCTTGTGATGAGACTCATATCTCTCATGTTTATTGAGAAGGCAACTCATTGGCGAATTTCTTTGCCAACAAGGTTGTTAGGCTTAATGATTTTTTTTCGTGGGAGGAGGGTGTGATCCTTCCCGAGGAAGCTAGGAGTTTATTGTGGAATGATGGCATGGGATGAAGTGTTGTGACATTTATGGCATGGTACTTGCCTCTATTTTGCATGCTTTGTGGGTGTCTTGTTTCTTTCTGGCCTTCTGTCGTGCGCTATTCACAAGGTCTTTGTGAGTTGTGTGCTGATTGACATGGGTGGTGAAAGGATCCATATCAAGCCACATTCCTATGGAGACATACGATGTAAGGAGAATCTTTGGTCTATACTTAGACATGGTAATTTTACTCCATTCTTGGAGAGATTGCATGGGCATGATCATTATGCCTTGACGCAATTTGTTTTGTTCTAGCACAATTAGAAGGTTAGGGTTAAAGACCTGGAAGTGGAGGTGAATGAGGACTTGATTTCCATGATTACTAGATTGATAACTATTGGTAGGAAATTCTTCAAGGATAAGAAGAGCAACGAAGAGGCGATGACTCGGTTCTTTAAAGATGATGATAGGAAATCTTTAATTAAGCTAGAGAGCTGGGGTTACGAGAGAACTTCTTTGAAGAAGATTTGGGCGAGTGTTGTCGAGGTACTGATGTGGTATGTGACCCTAGAAGGGAGATTTAAGGCCATTATTGGTCATCATTTTAATCTCCTCAATCATTCTAGGCATGGCCTATTCATTTCTTTTCCTTTCTTTTTGTTATCTTCTTTGGAGGTTTCGGTGTATGTGCACCTTAAGAATAGAAAGGCCCATGTCCTTCACGAAGGACGTACTAATTTTACTGATTTAGGAACATATTAAGTCTCTTCTCCCTTCTCCTTCCATCAAGGGAAAGGAGGAGAGTTTAACTGATGATTTTAGGTCATCGAGGGAGGATCTCTCTTTGGAGGAGGAATGAAATGGTGATAAGGAGGATCTTTCCCCTGTTGTGGTGGCTACGTCTTCAAAGAAAAGGAAGGGGGGTGGTAATAAGAGTAATAGGCCAGAGAAAAGGCTTGCCCTTTCTGGGAGTGATGACATAGATGTGGGGTCGGATGACCCCTCTCCCATGTCTATGGAGGTGGTGGGTGGTAAAGATGTTGTTGGTGCTAGTGGTGAGGTGGGGTCTCAGGTTAAAGAGTTGTGTGCTAACAAACCGAGGAGGCTTTCGACGCACATTGCTAATCTGAGGAGCAAGGCCTTGGAGTTTTTGACTAAGGAACCTGAGGAGGCTGGTGAGGACAAGAATGTTGGTGATAAGACAATGACCGTTTTGGATTCCCCTTCACAGGATTTTCCTAAGGTGGAGGAGAATAAGGAGAAAAGGTGTCGGGAGGAGGAGGACATGGAAAAGCAAGAAGCTAATCAGGAGCCTTGGAAAGTGGATCCTCTTTCTGAGGATTTTTCTTATTTAGATGATGATATGACCTCCATGTTTAATCTATTGGACATGGCCAGAGCTAGGGCCATAGGTACATTCAAGCTAGAAAAATGGTCTCTATAGGAATTCAACAAGATTAACAATAAAATCAAAGGCTTAAAGGAAAATCTTAAGAATGTCCCTAAAGGTACGATGTCGAACATCCTTATTGATAGAATGGTGGACCTTGAAGGCTCCTACCATGACTTCAAGTCTCTATGTGAAGAAAGATTATATACTCTAGAATCCAAAATGTATGGAATAAATGTGGATATCAAAAAAATTCTGCAAGCTTTTCATATTTCCATGAAGAACAATGTAGAGTCTTTAGAAATCTTGTTCAAGAAAATCAGTGAGCTCAGAGAAGATCGGGTTTACTTATCTGAGCTTATGGAGAAGGAATGTGCAGCAAAGGGTAAAGATAATAAGACTCCTAAGTATTATGATAAAGGACCTATGATTAGAGGATCGGTTGAGGGGAAGAAAACCTTTGATGCTGAGAAAAAAGAGCCGCTAGAAATTGTTGAAAATCATAAGAACCAAAGTTGGAGATGGTCAATACTCTTAGTGTCCTGAATTAGTCTTTTTATTTGCTACTTTTTGTTTAGTGCTGGGTGTAGGTTAAGTTTTGTTTTGTTGTTTGTAGGTTGTTGGGTGTTGTTGGTTGTTTCTTGTTTTATCTTTGTTCAACACCCGTCATGTGGAATTTTTTGGTTGTTGGGTTGTTGTTGGTGGTTTGATCTAAATATCCTTTTAGGTAGAATTTTGTGTCTCTTGTTGTAAAGGGTTCTGGGGTCCCTTCAAAACCTATTTTTCCCCTATTAATCAAAACATGACAATATACATCATACTCACTAAAGCACTAACAAAAGCTCATGTCCCATCTATAACCACAACACTTGAGCACAAGTCAATACATCTTCATGACAATAAATATAGTCATAATCAAAATCATAATTACATGTCAACACAATAATAATATATTAGAATCAAGTGAAAATCCTAAAGGTAACCAAAGCACTCCCATCACATCAATATGTTCATAGCATGCATCCTAGTAATGGTCATGTTTGAACATACACACACACACATCATGATAAACCTATCCTTAAACATATATAATAAGTCCTATCCTAACCTTCACACATAGTCCATAAATTCATAATATACAACATCAACTGCTTAACATCATTAGCATAGACCTTTAAATATCCCTATTATTTTACCTTCATCTTCAAGTTCCAAAGCCAAACTACTTGTATATCCACAGTGAGAATGGAGGGGCGCTACAACTTTTAGCCAACTCCTTTATTTTTGTGATTCTTATGGCATTGGAAAGGTCTTTTAGAGCTCTTCGTAGTTACCCTTGCAATTTTTCCATATTTTTCTATAGGTATATTTTATTTAGTTTGTCATGTTTTCATATTTTATTTGATTAATTACAAGTTTTGGTACTTGAAAAAGTTTTTTTGCGTGAGATAACTTAATTTGTGTCATTATATATGTAGTTCTACCATTTTTTCGTTTTAAGAATCATAGGAATCTTGTAATGCTCTCTTTCATTTTTAGATGCATTGAGATAAAGTGACACTCTTGTGTATTTATTTTGGAGATTTCACACATCTTATTGTGCTCTATTTTATAGTCGCACTACTTTATAAAATGAAATGGGGGGTTTGTTGTGTGCACCTGATTTTTTGAAATCACAACCTTGTACACCTTCATGCTTATGTGCCCTTGTTTGCACACCCTTTTTAGTTGCATGTACTTTCTTGAGCACATTCATATGATATTTATTCTCCTTCATGTACTATATTGTGACCTATTTTTCGAATGGATTTTTCATCTCCCTCTCTTGTCAATATTATGGGGGTGATGAAATTTAGTTTGAATGGATCTATCATCTCCCTCTCTTATCAGCATTATGGGGGGTGATGAAACATTTACCATATACACACTCTTTCACTTGTGTTTTTTGGAGCTGACCTTTCATCCTCAATTGATAAATTTCTTCATAACTATTGGCACTTGTATTTTTGACTTGTAGTTTTCCTTACATTGGTTGAGCATCGCCATTGGAGTCATTCGTTCATATTTATGTGTCATTTGTATCTTCAACTATCAAATTGGTGTCTTTTTTCTCATTTAATAATTTTTTAATTAGTTTCATTGGGGGAACTCATGTAGTTTTTTACACTCTTGGTCCTAATAATCATCCTATTTTTAAAGGAGGTTCTTCATTTAAAACACTATAGCAGTCATATTTCGATATTTTTTTATAACTTATTCATGCTTTAGGGGTGCTCCTCATGCTCCTATTATTTTTGGGACATTGTTATGGAGGCTTCTTAGTCCTTCATTTCTCTATTTTGAAAGGAGATTTTCCCATTAAGGTTTCTCCTTTTCTCTAATTATGAGATATTTTTTAATTTGTACATGGGTATCTCATCAAGCCTAGTTGTTAGGACCCATATTTAAAATTTATGCATTTGTTATTTAGATGTTTTAGTTACTCCCTAAGTTACACTTAAGGGAGGGTGTTAAACTAAAATGGTATTTACCTAATTAATCGTTTAATTACTTAGGTCGAGCTTTTCACTCTAGCTACTTAAGCTTACTTAGGTCATGTATTTTTGTATCTCAATTTATAGAATGAGGACACGTATCATTATCTTATTTTATCCTCGCCTAGGGTTTTTTTTCTTTTTTTCTTTTTATTTTTATAAGGATTCATTGTATTATTCACTTTTAAGTTGGTTTTGCACATTAATGATAATTCATGTTTTGGATCAATAGCTCTTGGCCTACATAGATTTTTTATTTCTCTATTTCTATGATAGGTGTTTGATTGCAAGTGACCCTTGGGAGCTATAGGGTTGAGGAATCAACTTCAACAATTAATAAAATATTAGTTTTTTTAAATGTCATACAATATTCAAAAGTTAAAATAAACACACAAATGACTAGAAAGTAAAAAAATAACTTGAAATTTTGGTGGTTGTTTCATTAAATTTTATCACAAAACATATAAATCCAATGAGGATGAAGCTTGAATATGCTATTTTATGTTGATAATATGGATTTTTTAGCTAAAATAGAGGTTATCACTAAGGCTTAGAAATCCATTATTATATGTTATTTTTTCCAAAATGACAAATTTGGCTACCTTTTTGTCTTCCATCTTGGTGAACTTATCTTGCATATATATTTTTATTTTGGTAGGTCAACCTATTTGTAGAGTCATTAAATGCAAAAAATATAATGTTTGTGTGTGCATCAATTTATAATTCTTATTTTTATACCCAAGAAGAAAAAATAAATGTAAAAATGTAGTTTATTTTTTTATTGCATGTTAAAAAAATAAACAAAAAAATGTATTGTAAAAATTATAAATTTCATTCAAAATATAAATATTCTAATATTTTAGTTAAGTTTTTATTTTACAAAGGATCTTTCCTTTCTAACTTGAAGAAAGGTTTTACCTTACACGTTGTTTCATTTTATTTTGTCTTCAAAAAGATAAATTAAAATACTAGCAATTTCAAAGAATTAATTATTCATTTTACTATTATTAAGCTACTCATTATATTAGTCTAATAAAAAATATTTCGAGTTGTATTGAGAATTATAGTTTGAAAGTGGTTATGGAATTTCTTAATGTCCATCAAAGTTGTAACTTTAGATGTCAATAATATATATTCTTCACTAAATATTTAAAGTAAATTTCCACGACTTACTATGTTGTTTGTTTCTTTTAATTATTTAATATTGCATGTTGAGGAGATAGTAGATGAATGTGTTGCAATATGGATTGAATAATTTTTATATTTTATTTCATTATCATGTTGGATGAATCATTTTATCAAATATGATAAATATATACTAGTGATTAAATAAATAAAAAATTAGATGACAATGCAAATCTTGGATGATTAAGTAGATTTTAGGGCATGTAATTTGAGTTTTTAGTAAATTTTCATAAGTTTTTCATGATCAACCAAAGGAGCTTAAGAGTTCTATGTAACTAAAAAACAAATTCAAATAAAATTTTGAGCATGAACAAAAACTTAAATAACATAATGTGTGGATTTAAGGTTCATAAATGAAAACACTCATGGGTAAATAGAAAGGAAGAAACTAAAATAGATCGATGTTTGCAACATACTTAAACACCTTGTTAAAAACTAAAGAGTTATTATGAACCAAATTGATCTTTCCAGATTTGAATCTTACCAAGAGAGAAACAAGCACAAATAATAGCTAGGGAATCTACAAGGAAATCGTTGCTCTCATAATGCAATTGAAAAAAATACTAGAGAAGTATATGTGTTAATATAGTGTATGTACTTGATCATATATTGAAGATAAATATTTCAATGCCAAGAGAATTGTATGGAATTTATAATCAACTATGAAGGTTTGGTTGGAGGGAGATTCAGTAAATATTATAAGATTTCTTAACAATAATCATCCCCTAGTTGGTCTTTTGACACTTTAATTTTTTATTCTCTAATGATGCTCAAATCCTTTGATGACATAAGGATTACTCATATCCTCCATGAGGGAAATAATTCCATGGAATTATTTGTAAATGAAGGTGCGAGAAGGTAATCTTAGAAAAATTGGGGTGGGTACTCTTTTTTACCCATTGAAGCTCTTGCCATTTTAATCAATGAAAGCCAAAACAAATATTGAGAAAGGATGGGACATGGGGATAATTACACCCAGACATCTCACATAATTTATGGGTAATAAGGGGGTCTCTTTCCCTTTTGGTATCTACCGAGAGTTGAGGAACAACATTTGTGGTTTTCTTACCAAACAATTTTTTGCTACAATGAGAGAGAGAAGCCATGTGGAGCCCCTATCTTGTGATGGGGTCCACAAAAAATCTAAAGGTTTGGAAAATTATGGAAAAGGGAGGCCTGAATCACTACTTGGAGAGGCTCCATTGGCATGACCTAAAAGCCTCCGAGATTTTAATTAAGGGTTGGAAGAATAGAGTATTGATAGTGAATATCAAGGAATTTTCCATAACAAAGGAGGTGATAGTGATAATTACTGGGTTGTCGTTGTTGGGAAATAATTTTTTCCATGACAAAAAGGCTAATGATGAAGCCCTTAACCAATTCTTCAAGGGTGATGAATGAGAAAGCTAGTAAAGCTCTCCTCTTGGGGATATAACCATCTCTCCATAAAATCCATTTGAGTGGATGTGGCAGAGGTTATCATATGATATATAACTTTGGATAGTAGGTACATAGTTATATTCGGTGTTCATTTCATTTCCTCGAATCATTTTAGGCATAATTTTCTAGTGTCTTTTCCTTATTTCCTATTATCCTCATTGGATTATTCTACAAAGGAACGCAAAAAAATCCCAAATTTCTAGTGTTGCATGAGGGTTTAATCCTCTTAATTATGGAATATGTGAAAACTCAAACCCCTAATCTAAGTTTGAGGGGGAAGGTGTTGGACTAACCGCCAGCATCTCCCTTCAGCTTCACAACATGGTTTAATTGCCTCCCGTAGATCTTAACTAAAGCTTGTATCGAGCATTAACAGGTTGATCTTTTGGTGCAATGACAAGGCCAACAATTGGTATCAGTGTCGGTCATGGATTTGAACCCCTCGAGTGATGCTGAGGGAGGGATTGTAAGACTAACCACCAGCATCTCCCTTTGGGTTTCGCGACATGTTTTAACCACCTCCCATGGATCTTAACTGAATCTTTTATCTAGCATTAATAGGTTGATCTTTTGGTGCAATGACAAGGCCAACAAAAGGGTAATGAAAAGAGAAAAACAATGGTTGTTCACTATTCTAATATGAGCTCAAACTCCAATGAGGACGAGGATGATGAGGAGTGGAGGTATGAGGAGGAGGGTGGTGTCTCAGTAGAAGTGTTCTTTGTGCTTCCCTTTGATGGAGAAGAACAAAATAATTTAAAAGGAGTTGGGAAGAATAACTCTCCAAAGAAGAAAGAAAATAAGGTTATCTCTTGGTAGGAGGGCTCTCAAATTGGGGAGGAGGAAGGGATCAAATTGTAAAGGGTAAAAAAATCTCAAAGCCCCATGAGGAAGCATCTGGAAAAGGCATGGAGAAAGTGAGAGACAAAATGGCTATGGGAACCAAGACCCCAAAGAAAGGCTCTGCTAAAGGTAACATTGGTGCTGCTAACATCCCTCCTCTATCTGAAGATTTTTCCTATCTCCATGCTAATAGAGAGGAGATCAAATATTTCCTCATGCTTGCTAGGGATGAAATTGGTAACCATTTTTAAATTGGATATATGGTTCTTTTCAGAGATTAATAAAACCAATGTCAAATTTTGTGGTCAACAAGAGAAAATCACTAATAAGGAGTGAGACCAGTCTGGGATTATGAACAAGGAGTTGCATAATAGTGTTGGAAGAATGAAGAAGATCATATCCCTTGTCAACAGTTTTGTTGTCATTGATGTCACCATGATATATGGATTGCAACTACGTCACATCAATTTAGTATTTTGAACCAATAATACAAGACTAGCCTCTAGTATTTTGCTTTGAAATCCTCTCTGATAAATAGTTGCTACATCAGTTTTTGGGAAACGGTCTGTGACTGAGAAATGCATACATGAATAGGAACTCGTAAGCACAATTGTTCATGGTTATCTCCGATATCATTTTTTTTGTACATAATTTTTCTATTAGGTCTATTGTTGGATGACCTATCATACAATAGAAGATGTAATGGATTAAATATTGGTTGTATAATCTATGCTGACAAACTATAGCGTACCACACATTTGAATTATTTATTGAGAAGATTTGTCAAGCCGACCTGATTGTAATTATTCAAAATCAAATATACATACAAGATGATTTTGAGAGTTGGATATAGAGAGGTGTAGATTGTGTTGAGCAAATATTAGCAGACTACAGATGGAAGTGAAAAGGGCGAAGTATGATCTGCTGGCATGCAAATTTTCTTGAATTACAAAGGAATTGAATCTCCACTTGAGGTGTATTTCCATCAATTCATTCTAGTGATTAGCCATTTTTTTAATTCATTTTTGTAGGCAGTGAGCCTCCCATTTTGGATAGTGAGTCCTGGAAATGAGCCACCCTTTTTGTAATATCTTATAACTAGCTATACTATATTGTGAGTTAATCCTCACCATGGTTTTTCCCACTCTGGGTTTTCCACGTAAAAAATTTGGTGTCTCTTGTGCATTGTGTTCATGTTCTATTGATGAATCTACTTGTCTTAATTACCATATGTTTTGGATTGATTGGATGGTATTTGTTCAATAAGTTTAAGAATATACCGATTCACCCCCCATCTCAGTATATTGGACATTTAACAAAAAGGTTGGTTGATGTTGAGGAATCCATCAATGTTTTAAAAATGTATTATGAGATCCATATGAATGATTTGGAAAATAAAACCCAGGGATTAATATGAATATAGATATTATCCTAAAGATGAGTCATTATTCCATTAAAAATAGCATTCAGGGGATAAGGATCCTCATGGAGAAGCTCAAAGAGCTAGGGGAGGAGACAATTACTAATGGGACCTCAGAGGATAGCAAAAAGAAAGAACAATTTATCAAAGAGAAAGGGAAGAAACAGATGCCAGGTGATTCGAAAGGGCCAAGTTCAAGAACAAGGGGAAGCAAAAAGAAATATTTTGAGTAAAATAATGAACTACTAGACTTGGTCAACCTGCATCAAAATTTCTACAACTAGGAGTTAGAGGTAGCTTCAATACCTTGAAAAATATGAAGAAGTCTTATTGTTATTTATTTTGATTTTTGTTGGTTGTTAGTTGGTTGCTTGTAGGTTGTGTTTCTTTTCTCTTGTAGATTTTTACCTATATCTAGGGTTTTAGGTCCCTTCAAAACCTATTTTTTATGTTAATCAAAAACTATGAACCTATTTTAACTTAAATTTGTTTAATTTTGGTTATCATAGAAAGTTAAAGGCCAATAATGAGTGCTAGTTATAGGCCAAGAATGAGCACCAAATGTAGGCCAAAATGAGCAAGCACTTAGAGAAACAATGTTGCAAGAATTTTATAAATGTAATAAATTTAAAGATAAATTATTTGCTATCTAGGGTGGTTTTTCCATTTCCATCTCTCCTTAATTTAGATTTAGAAGTTTCATCAAAATAAATAATGGTGCCTTTTTTGTATGCAGGAGCATCCCTGGTTGTAAAGCAATCCCGTGTCAACCAAAAACAATTATTTTCTTGCATTGCATCTAGCAGTAGTTTAAGTAGTTTATTTCACATTTTAATGCATCATTTTTTTTCAGCTCACAGAGTAGGATATAACATCTACACCTTTGCATCTGTCACATATCTAGATTTCACATCATTTTCATTTTCCTACCAGAAGTTATCGCTCTCAAAATTTCACTATGTTACTAGTTAGAGTATTTGGGGCCAACCTAGTCTAGATTCCTTAGCGCGGACCTATTATAGATCATGTGGAGCTTAATATGACATCATACAAGCATATTGGGTCATTTGGGACCTATCTTGGAGATTCACAAGTCATATCTTTCTGTATGGATTTATCTCTTCATATTTTGTGGTTGACATTCATATTCAATCATTCATCAGGTTATTAACCCTTGTGTCCAATACAAACCTATATTAAAGCTTGAGAATCATATTTATAAGAATTTTTAATCATTTTAAATCATAATTTCTAAGTTAGATGTTTTAGGATCAATACATTTTTGTATAAACCCTTCGGGGGCATGTAATAAGGCCTATTGGCCAATTGTATTGTTCGATGCCATTGTGGTAGGCCTATGAGCCCTGGATAATTCACTCTTGAGGCTTATGTTGCATGTAAGATCATCAATTCAAAAAAATTAGATGTTCACATATAAATTTGTCATGTTATTCTTGTTTTGTTGACTCATTGTTGCATGGTTCAGACTATTCCTTCTGGAACCCTCCTACTGTGACTGCACCAAGTGGTGTCAGAGTGAGTTTTTGATTCCTAAAGTCATTCCTTGGGGTGAAAAAATCACCAAACTAAGGCATACTGCATTTTTTTTCAACTGAGCACTGATTGTGAGGCAGTTGAAACCCTTGTAGCTAGATCACTGAATTGAGGGAGTTGCACCGATTCAAGGGGAGATATTCCACCAAGGAGAGCACTAGCTATGGTAAAGTTTGTTGGAAGAATGGATGAGATGTTTGAGATGATGCATGAGATGTGAGTTAGGTTAGATGTTGTTGAAGAAGATCGAAGGCGAGGCCTAAACCCTGGGTAGAATGATGAAAGTGATGATGAAGCAGAATATGTGAATCAATTTGTAGAAGCCCTAGGGGAAGAAGAAGAAGAATCATATCAAGTGAAAATGTTGAAGCAATCTCAAAGATTGGAAAGTTACCTAGAGTTGAAATTCAAGATTACACGAGAAATTTGAATCCTAAAGAGTTGATTGATTGGATCAATGAGATGGAAGAATATTTCAAATATGAAGAAACTGAAGATTCAAAGAGAGTCAAATTTATGACAATAAAGTTGAAAGGACATATTGCATTATGGTGGAAAGAAGTTCAATTAGACTCAAACAGGAGAGACAAAGAAAGAATCATAAAATGGGATAGAATGGTGATGAATTTGAAGAATCAATTCATACCAATTGATTATGAACTGGAATTCTTGAAGAGATTGTAGAATCTGAGACAAAAAGAAAGATATATGAAGGAATATATTGAATAATTCTACAATATAATAATAAAAATCAATCATAGTGAAACAAGAAAAGAGAAATTTGCAAGATATATCAATGGATTGAGAACAAACATTCAAGAAGAATTGATTTTAGTAAAGATTACATCTGTTGAAGAAGCATATCAATTTTCATTAAAAGTGGAAGAGAAGTTGAACAAGAAGTTTGAACAAAGGAAAAGGAGTGCAAGAGGAAGATTCCAAAAGAGTGGATCCTAGTCTAGAGAAATAAGGCCCTATGTGGAATAGAATAAAGATACAAAACCCTATCGAAGTGAAGAAAAGGATGCTAAATCATACCATAGAGGGAGAGAAGATATAAATTTCTACCATAGTAACAAAGGAGGTCATAATTCTTACCGCAATGATGGATTTCATAGAGATGAAGGAAGATATGAGAGAAAACCACTCAGAGAAATTTGTTTCAAGTGTGGAGGTGAAGGACACAAAGTATTCGAGTGTCATCAAGGAAGTACTAGAAAGAAACCTGAGCATACTGAAAGAATAGAATATGTGGATGAGAAGCATGTTGGATCCCCAATCTAGTTGGGAAACCAAAGAAAGGTGAATCATTTGTAATGAGAAGAGCTTTAATACATGAAGAAGTGACTAAGGAATCATCATAGAGGAAAAGCCTATTTAGAACTAGATGTAATTCTGAAGGAAAGGTATGTAAAGCTATCATTGATAGTGGTAGTACTGATAATCTAGTTTCAAAGGAGATGGTAATCAAGCTAAATTTAAAGAGATTGAAACATCTGAGCCCCTATAGAATAGCATGGATTCAAGATGATCATAAGATATTGGTAAATGAGCAATTTTTAGTGAAATTTCATATTGGATCATATAGGGATGAAGTATTGTGTGATATTATGCCTATGGATGCATGTCATTTACTATTAGAAATACTATGGAAATATGATAAGCAAGGAATTCATGATCGAAGAAGAAATACTTATACTATGACATCAAATGGAAATAGAATCAAGTTGATACCTTTGGAGGAAGATGTGAAGACTGAATTTTGTGGCACTACCAGACTATATTTGGTAGATGGAAGGAAATTTCTTGATGGACTAAGGCATGAGAACACTTGTTATGCATTGATTCTAAAGACTATTTTTAAACCTAAGGTAGAGAACCCTACTACAAAGAGTGAAGTAGTAGAGTTGTTGATGGAGTATGAAGACATCATATTAGAGAATGTACCAAAGGGAATTTTGCCAATCTGGAGTATCAGTCATCATATAGATCTTATACCAGGAGCAAGTTTTCCAAATAAAGTAGCGCATAGAATGTAGAGTTGAACCAACAAATTCAAGAGTTGTTGAGGAAAGGATTGATCAAAGAAAGTTTGAGCCTATGTGCAATACCTATTGTACTTGCACCTAATAATTATGGAGAGTGGATAATGTGTATAGATTCAAGAGAAATAAATAGGATCATTGTCAGTATAGATTCTCATTGCCAAGGATGGATGACATTAAGGACTATTTGAGTGGAGCAAAGTATTTTACAAAGATTGACCTAAAGAGTGGATATCATTAGATCAAGATTAGAGAAGGAGATGAATGGAATACTGCATTTAAGACTTATGAAGGATTGTATGAATGGTTAGTGATGCCTTTTGGATTGACCAGTGCATCAATCACTTTCATGAGATTGATGAATGGGGTATTGAAGAAATTCTTGGGAAGTTTGTCATCATCAAATTGGATGATATGATTTTCAATAAGACTAGAGAGCAAAATTTGTGGCACATCCAACAAGTATTGCAAAGGTTTAGAGAAGATAAGTTGTTGATTAATGTCAAGAAGTGTAGTTTTATGAAGATAGAGTCGGTATAATTGGGATTTGTTATTTCTGCTGAAGGATTGAAGATGGACCCTGAGAAGGTGAAAGCAATTTTAGATTGGCCTACACCGGTAAACATTGGAGAAGTAAGATCATTCCATGGATTAACTAGTTTCTACCAGAATTTATCAGAATTTTTAGTAGTGTTTATAACCCCATGACAAAGACAATGAGAGGAGACAAGAAGAATTTTAAGTGGATGTCTAGAGCATAAAAGAGTTTTGAATTGTTGAAGCAAAAGGTAGTGGAGAAGCCAGTATTAACATTACCGGATTTACTTCAAGTCGATTGTGATGTGAATGGAAATGCAATTGGTGCAGTGTTGAGTCAAGAAGGAAGACCTGTAGTTTATTTCAATGAAAATTTGAATTATGCCAAAAGAAGATACTTAGTTTATGATCAAAAAATTTATGCCATAATTCAAGCTTTGAAGAAGTGGAGACATTAATTATTGCCTAAGGAGTTTTTGTTGTATGTAGATCATCAAGCTTTGTAGTATCTGAATAGTTAAGGAAGGTTGAATCAGAGAAATATGAAGTGGGTTGACTTCTTGCATAGTTATACATTTGTGTTGAAATATAGGAGTGGCAAGTCAAACAAAATAGCAAATGCATTAAGCAAAAGGAGGAATTTTTTGACGGAGATGAGAGTGCAAGTATTGGGATTTGAGGAATTGAAGCATATGTATGAAGATGATGCAGATTTTGGTGAAGCATGGGGAGCATGTAAAGAACTAGTAATGATAAACCAGCGCCAATGGTTGGATTAGTTCATTCATGAAGGTATGTTATTTAAAGGAAATCAATTATGCATCCCAAGGAGTTCATGAGAGATAATTTGATCAAGGAAAAGAATCATAGAGGTTTAGTAGGACATTTTGGAGTGGATAAGATAGTAGCTTTGGTGAGTGAACATTATTTATGGTCATAGATATATAAGGATGTAAGGAAGTATGTTCAAAGTTGCAAAATTTGTCAAGTTGAAAAAGGGATTAGTCAGAATACTGGATTGTATAAGCTTTTGACAATATTGAAGAGACCTTGGGAATATTTGAGCATGGATTTCATATTGGAATTGCCAAGAACACATAGAGGTTATGATTCTATTATGGTAGTAGTGGACAGATTTTCTAAAATGGCACATTTTATTCCTTATAAGAAGAGTAATGATGTTGTGCATGTTGCTGATTTATTTTTCAAAGAGATTGTGAGATTACATGGATTACCTAAGAGTGTAATTTTAGACAGAGACACTAAATTCATTGGATACTTTTGGAGGATATTGTGGAAGAAGATGAAGACATATTTGAAGTTCAGTTCATCATATCACCCATAGACATATGGACATATAGAGGTAGTGATTATAATTTTGGGTAACTTGTTAAGATGTTTGATCGGGGATAAAGCAGGAAGTTGGGATATTATTTTACCAAAGGTAGAGTTTGCATACAATAATTCAATGAACCGAAGTATAGGGTAGACACCATTTTAGATTGTTATCAGAGTAAATCCTAGAAGAGTTATAGAGTTAAGGGATATTGGTAGGGAGAAAAAAAGGAGTGTGAAGGAGAAGAGTTTACAGATTTCATGGAGACATTGCATAATTAGGTTTGAAAGCATTTGGAAGACATGAGTAGTCAGTATAAGGGGAAGGTGTGTGAACACTAGAGACATAAGGAATTTTTTGTTGGAGATGAAGGGATGGTATATTTTAGGAAGGAGATATTTCCAGTTGGTACATACAATAATTTGAAGATGAGGAAGTTTGGACTGTGTAAGATACTTAAGAAGTTTGATTCTAGAAATGCATATGAAGTAGAGTTACCAGAGACATTGGGTATATCACCTATTTTCAATATTGCAGAAATATATGAATTTAATGGAGGATAGACAAGTGGTAGTAGTAATGATGTGGATTTGAAGGAGAAGTTATCACATCAGGAACTAGAGGAGATTGTTCATATTTTGGATACCAGAATTAGAAGGAGCACTAGGAACAAGCAATACAAAGAATATCTTGTGAAGTGGAAAGACATACCAATGGAGGATTCATCATGGATTTCTCAGGCTGAGGTGGACCATATTGGTTTTCCTCTTAGCCCTAGAAAGTGAGGGAATCAATTTTCTTCCAACCCTTGGTATCTAAGGTAGGAGCATCCTTGGTTGTAAAGTAATCTTGTGTCAACCAAAAATAGTTATTTTCTTGCATTGCATCCAATAGCAATTTCAATAGTTCATTCTACATTTTACCGCATCATTTTTCTCAGCTCGCGGAGCAGGATATAGCATCTACACATCAACATCTATCACATATGCAAATTTAACATCATTTACAAACTCTGATAACCTTTTTAAGATGTCTAATTTTGACTCATAAATTAACATTGTGTTATCAAAGTTGTTTGTCTTAGTTTTCAAGTTTTTATTTTAAATTCCTCTCACTTAATTTTTTACTTTTTATGGGATTTACATTCTTATTTCTATGCTTACTAACTATTTAAATCTATTATCGAGAAACATTAAATTCATTAATTATGGTATTTTCACCCAAATATAAGTTAAATATATGAGCGTAGAGCTTCATCAAACCCTTTAAAGTGTGAGTCAATTCCATTTGAGTGGTGATTTTAAATATATAACCCACACTTTAAAATGTTAAATTTAGAGTTCATATTTTGCATGTGTCACTAGTAGAGAAGCTCACATCCAACAACTATCTTCAAACCTTTTGTGAATCTGAGTGAACTTAGTAGATCACATTTGAGCATAAAGCATTTAGAATCTCCAAAAACACTAAGTTTATGATTTTTTTATGAAGACTTTGAGATATACTACTTCACAACATACATATGTCTCATGGAATTTTATTTAAATTCACTCTCTTTCACATCATCTTTCTATTTGTGAATAGCCTTTATAGACCAATCTAGCTTTGTTTCTGACAAATTATCCTTGCTCATTCAACTTATTCCTGAAAAACCACTTTGTTCCTATCATACTATTATTTGTAGGCCTTGGAACCAATTCCCAAGTCTGATTCTTCTCAATTTGATTCAATTATTCTTCCATTGCTTGTATCCAACCCTCATCTTTGCTAACATAAACAAAAAAAAAATCTTCTACCTTTGATAGTAGACAAAATTTTACTTGTTCATTTATCTTTTCAAGCCTTCTTCTGGTCAACATTCCTTCATTCTTATCTCCAATGATCTCATCTTCTGAATGATTTCTTTGAACATACTTTGCATGAGTCTTGTTGATATTTTATATTGTTTCTTCTTTCTCTTCAATTTCTTATTATTCTTCTTCTTCTTCTTCATCATAGGGAGGTGCATCAAATATGTAGTCCTCAATTTTATTTATATTCTAATATAGATCTTTATCAACTTGACATTTTGTACTTTCAACTATTTCTACCAATCTTTTGTTCTAGCATATGTATTATTTACTCTGAGATGAATATCCTAGAAAGATACCTTCATTAGCTGTTGAATCAAACTTCTCAAAATTTTCATCTCTTCTGATATAACATTTTCTTCCAAAGACTCTAAAATACCTAACAATTGTAGGTCTTCCATACCATAACTCATATGGAGTCTTAGTGTTGTTCAATCTCAACAATCCTCTATTTAGAATATATACTACAGTATGAACTGCTTCTCTCTAATAAACATCAGGCATATTTTCTTTGACCAGCATGGTCCTTTCCATCTCTTCTACTACCCCATTCTGTCGAGGATTTCTAGCAATAGATAGATGCCTCTTTATTCCATGTTTTTCACAAAAATCATTGAACTCATTTGAAGTGAACTCACCTCCTCTATCAGACCTCAAGCATTTGATATTTACATTCATTTCATTCTCAACCATTGATTTTAAAATCTTGAATCTACTAAAATCATCTGATATATATTTCAAGAACGTAACCCATGTCATTCTAGAGAAATCATCAATAAAAATCATGAAACACCTTTCTCCTCTCAAGCTTTTTTGTTTTGGTAGGTCCACACAATTCAATATGTACCAACTACAATGGTCTAGAGTAAGAATACTCCTTAGACTTGAAAATTATCCTTGTCTACTTTCGAAGTTGACATTCCTTGCACATAGTACTTGTAGGCTTCATTATCTTAGGAATATCTCTTATCTCATGTAATGAGTTGACCTTCACAATATTGTCAAAGTTAATGCATCCCATTCTCCTATGCCACAACCAACATTCACTTTCATATCCAAAAAGATAAGTTCCCCCATTGACATCTGTTAGAATGTATATGTCACCACTAGTCCTATATCCTTCATCAACCAGTTGTCCAAAATTTTATTTTTTGATTTCACATCCATTTTTATAGAATAAGGGATTGCAACCATTTCTTCATATTTGACTCACACTAAGAATATTGTGTCAGAGACCTTTGACATAAACAACATCTTCTACTCTTCTCTTTCCATCAATACTTATTGAACATTTTTCACGGATATGCATTGAAGTGTCATCTCCAAGCCTAATTATGCCACCATTCCACTTCACACTATGTCATGTCCATTACACTTCACAAGTTTAATAAACTTGCTCTTATCTCCTGTCATATGGTTAGAAAAAACACTATCAATCACTCATGATTTTTTCTCATCTTTTGCATGAAAATTAGTACACGTAACACTTGGATCTTTAGCTTTATCTTCAGTCTTCTTAGCAACCAAAAAAAAGACTTCATCTTCATTATCCAAACCACTAGAATCATCATCTTTTGTAGAGCAAGAATCTTCCATGGAGTAGACTCTTCTTAACTTTATTTCTCTTGGGATAATTGTTTCTCTTTTCAAAAACTTTCAAGGGATATTTAGAAGAAAAAATGACCAACTTCTCCACACTTAAAACATTTGAAAGGTAGCTTACCTTTTTCATTGTCAGTACCCCTCTTCAACCTCCTTATAAATTTTGATTCTTCTTCATCAGTGTCACTATCCAGATCAGATGCTTCATACATTTCTTTCTTACAAGCTTTGAAAGCTACTTCCTTCTTTGGATCTTCTTTGTCAAACTCTCTCATTTCAAATATAGCGAGGGAACCATATAATTGATCCATTGAAAACTTATCTAAATCTCTATCTTCATCAATAGAAGATACTTTAAGACTATAAGCTTTAGAAAGAGATCTCAGTACCTTTTTGATAACCACAAATTCTTCAAGATCTTCACCAAGTCCTCTGATTATATTGACCACTTCATCTACTTGAAGTAGATATCTAGCAATATCTTCATCCTCTGACATTTTCGGGTTCTCAAACTTGCCTGTGTAGATTTGCAACTTGGCTTGCTTTACTTTGGTGTCTCCATAGATTCTACTGAGCTTTTCCCAAACCTCATTTGTTGTTTTGTAGTGCATTACTTTTACAAGATCATAATTTGCTAGCCCACTCAAGATAATATTATTAGCCTTTCAATTTCTCTCATAGGCCCTAATCTTAGTTGGATTATTAGGAGGAGTAGCGGGAACAACATAACCATCCTTGAAAAATTTCCAAACACCAAACCTAAAAGATGACAAATGGGTTTCTATTTGATATCTCCAAAAAGAAAAATTTATTCCATCAAACCTAGCCGCCTTGTGAGAACCTTCTTGTACCATCCTAGATATTCCTCAAGATGTTAGACTTCTTCTAAAGAACCATGCTCTAATACCAATTTTTGAACATACACCAAAATACTAAGAGGGAGGGTGACTTAGTATTCTATCAAATCTCAAACCCTTTGGAGCAAATAGAAACTTATACTTTACAACACAAGCAAAAACATGAAAGATGAACACAATGCACAATACCACGCAATACCAGATGTACGTGGAAAACCCCATAGGGGAAAAACCACGATGAGAAATGCTTCTAGGAGCTACGATCCTAAACTAGGCTCACAAATGAATAACAGTTACAACTTGGTTTTAGGGCTACAACCCAAGGAAGCTACTACTCCCTAAAAAGAGGTTTTAGGGTCACTCCCAAGGAAGCTACAACTCCTTGTAGAATTTTTTTAGGGCTACAACCCAAGGAAGCAACTACTCCCCAAACTGAGAACAAACTCAAAAAATATTACATGACAATCCTTCCATCGTCTGAATTTTGCAATTAGTATCAATCCATTTGATGATTACAATTCTATTTTTTTCCTTTCTCTTTTGATGATTGCAACTCTACTTTGACAACTCTTCTGCAACTTATTCAAATGTCTTAGCAGCTTACTAGTTCACTATTTTAAACCTTCAAGAAGTTTTTCCTTTGTCTCATTACCTCCAAAAATCAATTTGGTACACTCTTCACTTCCCTTCTATCATAGAGTTATGATTAAATTGAATATGGACAAGATCTACAACTTTTACTCTTTCTCTTTTAGTCATTTACACAAAATTTATAATGCATTACACATCCCTGATGACACACAATAACCTAGATCAACTAGGTTTGCAATATATACTTGATATTACATTGATTACATTACATATGTCAGCCTACAACATTGGTAATACACATGAATGATCAGACAATACTTGCACTTCACCCAGATGAGTCAACATGACCCATCAATATCAACAAACACTATATAGACTCTACACAAACATGAAATTGTGGCGAACACCTTCAACATACCCTAGTCGGCTAGGCAAAAGCATAACCTAGCAACACCTTCATTCTAAACCAAAATCTATTCCAAATAAAACAAAAAACATTATGCAAAGAAATATAAAAAATCACATGATACTCAAGAACACTCGCATACATCATTTTCACAACTTCATACAAAATTAAGTTGGTGCAAGCCAACAAACACTGAAACCAGTCATCGAAAAACACAGTCCTGAACTCTGTCACTTCAAAATTTCTCTGTGGAAGGACTAATGGCATGTGGATTTGGATATAGCAACTTTAAAACTCAACAAAATTAACTTATGATCCACACAACCATATCTACAAACACAGAGGAATGTAGAGCCAAAATTTGCACCATTGTGAGCATCCTCACATAAACAACACTACCTTCAAACTTTCACTTCCAAAACACCTTTCTACTAACTCAAATAAATTGAAACTTGGACCACACATGCCCTGACATAAAATGAATCTATCTTCCAAACCATAGGAGCACAACATTACTAGTGAAGAAATGTGGAGCATCTCTCAAAGACTTTGGCAACCAAACAGCTAGATTGCATCTCACTTTTGACAACACTATCAACCAAACTTATCAAGCTGCAAAAAACTCAAACATACTTTTGACATCAATGAAAACCATACTGCAACAAAACTTTCATATATAACTCTTATATGTTTTTCAAAAAGAATAATAATGCTAAACAATAGTACTCATTAGTATATACATATAGTTTCCATATACGTATGTATTTGTATGAGTAAAAAGAAAAAAATTTCTTATTAATTTAATAAATAAAATTAAAAATATAACATAATGAACACATTATCATTGAGAAGAAAATACCCATCCTCAAGGTCCTTCAAAGGTCCTTCAACCTCTATTCTTTTATCATTGACCATAAAACCAAAAAATAGAGTATGCATAGGTATTTAAATTCATAGAGTTTAATGGTCAAAGATTACAATATATAAAAGAATGACATAAATTCATTTTTTATTTTTGTTTATCTTCGTAAATTGAGGTTTATAATGTAATCATAATTGGTCATGAATTCTTTTCACCACTCTAATGTAAAGTAGTAACCAATCGGTCACAAGATATTTCCTAGAATGCAAACAATTTTCTTATCATGTTTGACCACATTATATATCATAAAAAATAATTACAATATAAGCCTATTTACCCACAAAATAATCCTTTGAATGTATTACAAAAATGACATAACCAACCATAAAGAAAACCAAAAAATGTAATTTTAACATTAACCTATTCAACTATAGAGTAAACCATATTATGTATTCACAACAGTGACTCAACCGATTGTAAAATAAATCAAAGAATGGAATTACAAATACTCCTTCAATGTCTTTCTTATATAAATAGTGTAGGGTTTAAGAAAAATAAACTTCTTTGGCCTTAATACAAACATATATATTTTCACACTCAACACATGAGACCCATGAAATAGTCACATTATTTACACGGTCAAACAATACAATTAAATAACATTGACAGAACAAAAGGATAAGGAACTCAAATGAATGACTACACAATCATTTACCAATGTATAAAAAAAAATCTTATGACTACAAATTCATATATTAATGACATAGCTAAAAAGGATTATGAATAAAATCCAACACAATAACAAATAAATGACAAAGTCGAAAGGTTCATAAGAAAAAACCAACATAGTCACATATAAATAGAAAATTTGAAAGACTCATAAATAGAACCAACACAGTCACATATAAATGTCAAATCATAAAAGGTTTCATCAAAACTTAATATAGTCATATAATCATCGATCGATCTGAAAGGCTTCTAAATAAAATCTAACATAGAAATTAAACAAAGTCAAGTTAAGAGGCTTATAAGCAACTTATCATAGTCACTAATTGATGATCAAGCGGAAAAGATTTATAACAAACTTAATAAAATCAAAGAAAATGGTTCTTGTAAACCTAGGTTAAACCCTAAATTGATAAAGTATTAGCTAAATTTTTAAACCTTGAAGCATTATAGAACAATAGATAATTCCCAATTTTATTTGATAAAAACACTTTTCAAACACATTAATTTTACATATTAACATATTGTATGAATAAGGAATTTTACATATCAAAATTATGAGCTTGTTTTGTGTCTTCACCAAGAACCCTCACCCAAATTCTTCACTCCCGACCCTTTTCTCCTCTCATGTCTACTTTTTATCTCTCCCCAGAAACCTTACAATTTCTCTTTCATTTTCTACATGTTCTCCAAAAATCCCCCCTTTCTGCATTGCTTACATAAGTAGTAAAGACTACTGTTTGCTTCATTTAAAGGGAAGTTAATGTCCATTCTTTACCTTCACTCTCCACTTCATGGAGTTAACAGTTTGATGAACCTCCTCATAAATTATGAGGTATTCTTCATTTATTTCCACCCTTGATAATAACAACACATATATAGTCTATTGAATATATATACACATACACAAATTTGTATATGTGTGTGTATACATATATCATATATATTTGAATGCATTTATAATTATTTATATTTTAACAATGATATTGAATTGAGATAAATAAATTCTCAAATCAAAATATTTATAATTACAAAAACACACACACACACAAATATATATATATAATATTTATATTAGTATATAAAAAATATTTTCTCATTTATATACTTATATAAATATACATAAATGAAACAGGAGAATATATTTTTCTTACATGAAATAAATATGCCAATTCCTCATTCAACAACCACACTTACCCTTTTCAAGATATTATTCTAACAAAAGCAAACACATAAGACAAAAATTATGAAGTAATTTATACAACATTTCATGATCATGTAACTTAGAAGACAAAATAACCAAATACACAATAATAAAACAAATCAAGGTGAAAATCCATATTCATTGCAACCATACAATAAACTATGTGTGTGTGTGTGTGTGTTCTCAATCTCATGATGGCCATGGCTTTTCTTTTGATCTACTTCCATCTCTTTGTTGATGCTCTCCCTCCTCTTCTAGGAGGGGGAAAACTATCTCTTACATCCACCTAATTAAACCAATGAGGTAATTAGTCTAAAAAATCATATCATGGCCCATTAGCCTTTGCAACACTGTCTATAAAATCCTCTCAAAGCTTCTTGTGTACAGACTTAAAGTTGTGTTATGTAAAATGATAGCCCCAAACTAGAAAGGATTTTGCCAAGGAAGAAATATTTTAGATGCTATTATTACTACCCATGAAATCCTTCACTCAATAGATCTTAGTACAAACCCTAGGATGGCCTTGAAAATTTATATCTCTAAGGCTTATGATAGAGTTTCTTGGTTGTTTCTCTTTGTTGTTCTAGGGAAATTTGGGTTTGAGGCCATATTCCTTAAGATGCTCACTACTTGTGTGACCTCCCCTATGTGCTTGGTTCTTTTTAATGGTGTCCCCCAGGGTTTCTTCTCATGTGGTCATGGCCTAAGACAAGGATACCCCCTCTCCTCCTATCTATTTATAATTTTTATTGAGGTCCTTGGAAGGAATATTCAAAAGCTAATTGACTCTATGGCCCTTAAAGGTGTTAAAGTTGCTTCCTCACTCCTGCGTGACTCCCACCAACAGTTTGTTGATGACACTATATTGTTTGGTGAAGCCTCTATTGGGGAATCTATCCAATGGAAATATGTTTTGAATGACTATGCTTCTGTCTCTAGTCAACATATTAACTATGATAAAAGAAAGATATACTTCTTCAATACTGACCAATTAGTGAAGGAAGGAGTGGTGAGGATCTTGGGATGTCAGGAAGTTGTTCTACCTACAGCCTACCTTGGGCTACCTCTAATCTCTAGAAGGTTGGATAATAATTATTGGAATCATTTGATTGAAAGAGTCCAAAAAAATTTGACAGGTTGGAAAGGTAAACTTCTAAGCTTATTTGGGAAGATACAATTTCTAAAAGCTTCTCTACATAATATCTCAATATACTATATATCTCTCTTAAAAATCTCGGCCTTCATTAGGGAAAAAATATAACAAATTCAGAGAAGATTCATGTGGTTTAGAATAGAAGAGAAAAACAGACTGGTGTTGATTAGTTGGGAGAAAGCATGTACTCCTAAAAATGTTGGAGGTCTGGGGATAAGGAGAATCAAACTATTTAACAAAGCCCTTACTGCTAAGATGGGATGGAATCTCTTGGAAGGGTCTAAGGATTGGGTGAAGATTTTCCAAGCTAAATTTCTAAAGAATAGATACCCGAGTTGTTTCCTCTTTGCAACTAATCTGCCTAATGGGTCAATTTTTTGGAACCATCTTATCAAAATTAAAAATGTGCTAAAAATGGGTGTGAAAAAGAGGATTGGCAATGGAAAAGACATCGATTTCTAGAAAGACCCTTGGACTGAGGATTCCCCTCTCTCTTCCTTAGAAGGCTTCAACTCCCTTAAACAAAGCCTGACAAGAATATGTGGTAAAAAGGTGGTGGAGTATATCAATTGGGAGTTTGAATAACCTAAATGGAAGGAATTTAACAAGAACCTTAGGAGTGCCAACTTGAGAGGTTAGAGACAAATTAATTGGGAGTCGATTCTACAAAGGTTACACAACCTCATTAGGGAGGAGACTTGGTTCTCCAATGAAAGGAAAGATGAATGATTATGGAAGGGGAACACTTTTGGTTGCTTCTCAATTAAACATGCTTATAAGGAACTAGAGAAACCATTAACCAACTATAGACCTTCATTGGGACAAAGTGTGGATAAAAAATCTTACTCTAAAATTCAATTATTTTTGGTGGGCTACTTCACATGGCAGAATTCTAACTATAGATAACCTTGTGAGGAGAGGATTTTAACTTGTCAATATATGTATCCTCTGTAAGCAAGATGCATATTCAGTAATGCATCTTTTCTTCCATTGTTAGTACTCTAGAGAAGTGTGGTCATTTTTCCTCCCATTGTTGTTCATTGATTGGGTGTTTCCCCCAACTATGAAGACATTTTTTGAAAGTTGGTCCAACTGTCCTTTCTCCCATAAGGTCATAATGGATCTCTAGAATCAAACCCTCCCTTAATAACCTAAGGAATTTGGAAGGAAAGGAATAATAGAATTTTCAATGAGGCAGAGAGAAGTAGATGTGAGGTTTGCATGATCATAAAGGCCTAGATATAGGAAAATATGGAAGTTGGAGGATATAGCTTCTCAAAATTCTAGCCGACCTATAAAGAATTGAGAATTAAGTAGGTTTGGGGTCTAGAGAAGGACCTTACTAACCTTCATTGGGCCATGATTTCAGCTAGGAAGGCTATTGTTTGGGTCCCTCCTGAAAGGGAATGGATTAACTACAATTTTGATGGGTGCTCAAAAGGTAATCCTAGCATGGCTCAGGTGGGAGGATTGCTGAGAAACCATTTGGGTGACTACATTGTGGGCTATGGTATAAAACTGGGAGTTTGCACCAACAATAAAGTAGAGGCAATGGTTGTTTGGGGAGGTATAAAGACTCTAAGAGAATATGGTTTTAGGAAGGTAATTTTGGAAGGAGACTCCAAATTAATTGTGGACATATTGAATGGTGGTGTCACGACCCCTTGGGAATTAAAAGACATCATTGACAATTGCAAGCCACTATACTCATTGTCATATGCAATATGTGTTTAGGGAAGGAAATCTCTCAGTTGACTGTGTGGCCAACGAAGCACTTAAGTGTAATAGGTGGACCCGTTGGGATTACAACCAATTTCCTTTGTCATTGAAAGACAAAGTGCTCAAAGAAAAATATGAAAATGTGTATAACTTATAAAGTTGAGAAAAGGGATCAACATAGGAGGATTATGCGATCTTGTGTCATAAAGGGCTCTCAGAATAATGATGATAATATTGGTATGACTATGATTATGAAGATATCCTCAGGTGAGAAAGGTAATTATTATTTCATTCCCGAGATCATAATGGATCACATGGATTTTATCAATGCAAAGGCTAGTGTCAAATCCAAGAATAGTGATGTGCCTTATGTCAAATCTAACCTTCAATTTGAAGATCAACTTGCTACAAATAATCAAGATTCATTTATTATTTGTAATGATAATAATGATTATTTTGCCCAAGGAAATGGGATAGTGACCATCTCATTAAGAAATTTCTCGAATTTCATTTTAGAAAGAGATTATTTCCAAAACACAAGAAAAAGTGTGCTCTGCAAGATTAGAAGGTTGTTAGGGTGTTGTGGTGTTATGAGGAAAGGCTCATAGAATATTTATCCTAAAAGTTTATAGTTCTCTAAAATGGGTGGGCCTAGAAAGTGAACTGAACCACCAAATTTCTAGGCTCTAAGGCAAAATGTTTATCTTTGGAGGCTATGTAGTAGAACAAGAATGGTTCCTTTTTTTGAAGCCATGAAAGGGTACAATGAGAGCCTCACAATGAAATTTACCAACTCATGGAGAAAGGGGAGTGTGGCTATAGGAGCTATTAGATTTGAGGTGATGACTTAGTTCATAGTAAAGGCAACGAGCTTGCAAAACTAGGGAATTAAGGTGACGAAGAAGAGCGGAGCTGATTACCAGTCTTTTGTTGATAATTTCCTCCATGATGGTGAAAATCTCACTAGGTTTCAAAATGGGTATTGCATGGCTCGAACTCTTCTCACCCTATGCTCTGGTCAGTATGTTTGTGATGCAATATTTTACTCTAGAAGGTAGATATATGACTATTCATGCATATCACTTACCTATATTAAATCATATCTATCATAATGAGTGTATAAATTTTCCTTTTTATCTGCTCTCCTCTCTACAACAAAACATAGAAAAGGGTGTGAACCATCCCCTGCACCAAGGCCTAATGCTCGCTCTTTCTAAACATGCTCTAGCTATGAACCCACATGGTAATCCTTTGTCAGCTAGACATGATATTGAGAATCAAAATGTCAGGGAAAATGTTGAACCTTTTTCAAAGACTAACCCCATTCAAGAGCCTAACTGTAGGCCTCCACTCCAAATTGTTGAAAGAAATGTGAATAACCTTGCTAAAACCTCTTCCTCTACTACTAAAATTTCCAACCCTTCTACCCATGTGGGTAAGAAGACTCCAGCTAAAAATTCCCCCGAGCTCAAGTTGGTAAATGCTACCCCTGAGAAACACAAACATTCTCTGCTTCTTCTAGAACCTCCTAAGTCCAAGAAACTAACAAAAGAGTTGAAAAACTAGAAAGAGGTCGTCACTATAAGTGAAGAAAAATAGGGCATTCAAATAGAGGATTTGGAGGATAGGAAGTCAAGTCTGGGCAGTAGAGGCCAAAGATCTACTTACCTTGCAAAAGTTGCTTCCTAGGATAAAAAGGGGAAATAGAAAGCCATATTTCAAGATGGGGAAGAATTAGAGGTGGAAGATTTTGAGGCATAGGTCAATGAAGACAATGAGGACATGGAATTTGAAGAGACAACCTATGATATGGGAGAGGAGGAAACAAAGGAGGAGAAAAAAGAAAATGAGGAGGAAGAAGTTGAAATTGAAGAAGAGCCGAGGAATGAAATACTGAAAGCTCCTGAAACTGTGAACATTGCTAAAGACACTAATATTATTGATAATTCTAATACTAAATTTCTGAAAAGTAGGTTGACTTACATGTAGGTCCAAATGGATGACATGGAAAAATCCATTATTACTCTAATGAGGGTGATGAATGGCCTCATGCACAGGGCTATGGTTGGTGTTGTCTCGAGCCAAACCAAGATTAGAAGAAAGTTTAAGATGGGAAAGATCGATGAAATGAAGGACTAGGTTGAGGATGAGGGACGTGATTGGAGGGAGTATGTCTCCCATATTGGAGAACACTGGGACCTGATTGCTAAAGCCAAGTAATAGTTTAATTTTTTTCTTCTAGTTATGGTTGCCTTGCCTTTCTTTGAAGTTCTATTTTAATATTTCAGATTGTTATTTTAATATAACTTTTTTATGGTTGAGAACTTTCTAGACTATGGTGGACCTTATTAATGGTCTTCGTAGTATTAAATGCTTTAGTAGTAGTATTCAGTTTTTGATTAAGTATTTTGGTTCTATGGTTATTGTTTTGATAATTGGCCTATGTGCCACCTTGGACTTGCTAATTTTTTCTATTGGTTGGTGATGTTCTCCCCAACTTGTTTCCTTTTTTGATTTTTTGTCTTTGTAACCATGGAATCAAGGCCCTTCCCCTATTTAATTAACCAAAAATATATATCATTAAAACATAATATAAATGATTTATCAACATCTTATGCTAGTAAATTTCACATGTATATCAATTAAAAACAATTTCACACTGGTATAAAGCTAAATCATCATCATAGTATAATTTTTCATAAAATAATTTTGACATCATAATCAAAATGTAGAACAAAATATAGCATAATTTAAAGGACTCAAAAATGAGATGTGATAGCTAGTTTTTAAATCTTTTGAATTTGGGTAACTAATTGAGGTAAAGGGAAGGGAAAGTCATAACCAAAAACATAAATTTACATCATGACCCAAACAAATTTTTTAGATTGCTTATAATCGATGGGAAATTACAAAGGGGGCTCAAAGTGACAACATTCCTTGTTAGGTGTCGGGTCTCGAGCTTATTGTATACAACATGCTAAAAGAGGATGAATAGAAGAGGAATATTGAAATTTTTACCTTTGATGAAGTGTGAAGCCTTGTGGAAATGAAGAATGGAATGAAAGTAGGAAGGTATGCAAAAACCCAAAAGTACAATGGACTTAAAGGATTTACAATGGGTGAAGGGAGTGAGTCAAGGATCAAGAAGAACACATACCACATGTCAAAATGGTATAGGGGAAGAAGATATCCAAAACTTCGATAAATTACATATTTAGGCATTTTTACAATATTCGTTGTTGAGGATCGGGGATTGGGAAAATGAAGGAAAGCATGCTAAAAGAGGATGAAGGTAAGGAAGATACTGACAACTCAAAATCCCAATAGACTTAGAACTTAGTCCTTTTAGGAACTTTGATTTCGGGGATTGAGAAACATTAGGATAGGAAGATGATGAAAGGAAACCTCAATGGCCCAAATATTTGATAAACTCTATACTTAGTAGATTTTCAAAGGGAATCAAAGTGAAACTTAGATCCAATAGATATGGCATTTAGGTATGAGGGTAAGTGAAAGTTCAAAAGTTTGATAAGAAACACTTAATAAATTTTGGATTTTTGCAACTTGGGTTTTTGACTAAGGTGAGAAAAAAGAGGGCTAATGCAAGTAACTATAGGAATAACATCATGCAATATGGCCCAGGTAAGATCTCTAAAATTGGTTATTATTGATGGGCCATAAGGGGGGCATGAAATTTCAATAATTAGTTAGCTACTTATCTCATTAGTTCACTATCTATCTATCTATCTACCTATCTATCTATCCATCCATCATCATTATTCCTTACTAGTTATGCCATAAATAAACATAGTCAATATCTATGCTATCATCACATGCATAATCTAATCCATCCATTATGCATAACATCCATTTATTTTTATTAGCATAAAATCATTATAGCATAGCAATCATTGCATCATCATCCATAAGTGCATCATATATCCATCATCTATAAATATGAAACCACTAAGAATTTATAAAAATATCATTACAAAGATGCATAAACATCACTACTATCACATAATAGCTATATCACATTTCAATATCAATCAAATCAATTCATTTTATCAAAATATTATTACAATATAAATCATATAGACAAACCATGCACCTATCATGTATTATGGACCATAAAATATACTTCATTTATCATATAAATACATAATCATTAAATTAGCAACATAACTATTAGTATATATACAACCATCACATTAATAACATCATAAACATCTTAAAAAATAATAACTCATAACATAACTATCTCATCTCATATCATCAAAATCAATCTAAAAGTGGATTGGATCTCTATAGAGCATCATATATATATAAGATATGTATATAAAAATTGAATGTGTACATCAAAATATATCCTATTTTCTCCCCAACCTAATTTTTCACCCTCTTTCATCTCTTTTATTCATATTCATCCATTTTCAGCCTTTTTCACTCATTTTTCTAGTATTGCTCCTCATTTTCCCCCTTCTATCATATTTTTCTTTGTTCCTTCTTTTAAGAGATCGCCTAAGCTATTTTTTCTTGGTTTATCTCTCAAGGGGCATCATCCCTCCATCCTACTCATATCATTTTTTCCAACAAGCTAGGGCATATCACCACCCTTTCTCATTCCAAAATCATTGTATATTTTTTATTTGAAATAATGACGCTTCTTCTTGCAATGTCATCTCAAAGAAATAAAAAAACATACACCTAAATTCACCTTTCAACATTTATGTTGTCACCAATTCCCTTCACATCACAACCTTCTAAATTAATTGAATATTTTGATTTAATTGACTTAAATTTCTATCAATGTTAATTAAATAATTTTAGTTATTTTATTAGTAAATGAACTCTTCCTCCAACATTAATTAAATAAACTAGGATAATTTATTTAATAAATCAATCATTTCATTCTTTCCTAATGTCCAACTTTAAATAAATAAATTAAACCTATTTAATTTCACCATTACCATCACTCCTATTCTAAATAAATTAGATAAATACACCCTATTTATTTGATTCCTATTTTTCTCTCAAATAATTAGTTGGCTAAAAATAATTAGTTCGCTAGCTAATCATTTATACAATCTAAATCATGATAAGTCAAGGTAACCTTGCACAAGGCTTAATGCAAAAGCAAAAGACTCCATAAAAAGAATTTTTGGATCTCCAACCTTCATTTTCTTGAAGAAAATTCTAACCCTTCAAATCCCTTGGATCACTAGCCTCTTCAAGTGCACTAATCGTGCAAAATAAAACTTAAAAGCTTCTCATGCATCAAATCCTGTCAACCATCCCTAGCCTTTGATCTTCTAAATCAATCTCAACAATTGATCCTCCATCCTTCAAATCTATAAATAGCTCAATATATGAGCTCATTTCAAGAAGAATATTGAATGCAAATTTTATTAGGAAATGTGTCTCAACTTTGCTCCTAATATTAAAATTACAAAAAGTGTGATTTTTGGTTATATAATAAAAAACTCAATTTTGGGCTATAGAGTTGGTTTTTGGCTAAAATAAATATTTTGAGCTACTCAACACCACTTTTGGAGGTTCCTATTGTGTAGGTCTCTTTATTTTCTACAATTTTAAAAAATATGGGCCCAATCGATCAAAAGTTATGGCCTTCAAAAGTTGGGCTGCCATTTGTGCTCCGTAGGTCCGTTTCACTTCGTTTAAAAGCCATTTTTTTTGGTTTTTTCAACCTCTTCTATGTGGTACCCTTTGTTTCTCTATATTGAGAATTCACCCGAGGCCTCTCTCTTTTCCCCATCCACCCTCTCGAGGGGGAATACCTTGCCATTTGCATCCATTTCTTCATCCTATCCATTCCTCCATGACATTGGGACATGTACTGGAGCTCTCTTCCACTTCGCACTTCCCATCACCCCTCCTACATTGGGGTATCACATTTCTAAGTCTATTCATCTATTGAGTTGACAAAATTTTATTTTTCTTCGAAACATTGTTATTCTAATAATATTTTGAAGAGGGGCTTAATGTAGACATCTAAATTTTGCCAATTACATTTGGTCAAATTTATCCCTTTCAGCGTCTCCATCGATATTAATCAAATTATTTATCTAATTAATATTTCTCCATTTCCCTGACATCCCTAAGATAATTATTTTAATAAATTAAATACCTTATCATTAGCCTTTTTCCTCTCTAAATTAAATAAATGTCTTCATTTACTTAATTTAGTCATTTAACCTTTGTGCATTTAAATTCATTTGTTTTCTCTCTCCTAGTCTCATCCTCCATAACCCATCCCTAATTTGGATTAATCTAATTAATCCATAATTATGGGTGTGCACACCCTTAAGTGGGATCAATGTCACATCCCCCATCATACCCCACTTGCCTTAATCCTCCTCTTATCACCTACTCCCTCATTTGCACAACTTAATCACTTAATTAGGTCCATCTAATTCCTATGCCATTTATGGCATTCCACAAGTCAACTAGTTTCATTAAATGCTTCCCTGAAGGCATCCCATTCCCAAGGTGAATTTTTAATTCACTTTTATTCTTCCAATGTTTTTAAAGGAATTTTTAATTCCTTAAAAGTTACTTCACCCATGTAAGGACAAGGGTCCCCTTTATGAGGAGATCTTGTCCAATCCCTAGGTACTATGAAAGTACTTCCACCTCATGTCCTTCTAGCCACATCATCTGCCACGTGTCACAATAAGAAGGGTTGTGAGTTCACAACTCACTCAAGCCCTTGATCCTATCCAAGGTTGATTCATCTAGACCCTTCATTTCTTAGGGGCCTTTCCCCTAAAATTAGAGGATTTGTCCCTCATTGGACAATCATGCATGCATTCAACACTTGCACATTCAAGCCTTCAAGCTCTCACTTGCATTCTCATACATCCACCATTGTTGCCATCTTTGAGCTCAATTTGCATCCATTTTGTGCACCTATCAACATACCCACATTGACTATTACAATCCTCATCTCATACACATCATTTTGCATCGACTTTTGTGCCATTTCCATCGAAGGAGTGCACACAATCGGACAATTGACAGGGCCAACCAAAGGATCAACTTGGGAAAGGTAATATTGTTCCATTCTTACATTTGTTCAAGTTTAACGAAAGCCCTATCCAAGGTTGGTGTTGTGATTTCTCTTTCCTTGTAATTTCTTTGTATTTTGCACTTTAGGTTAAGCAAATTTCACAGTGCACAAATATTAATGATCAAGTGAGTCTCTACATTTTTCTTTTTATAATGTTGATCTTCTACTATTTGCCTCAATGAGAATTTTTCTATTTTCTCAACCTTCTCCTCTTTTAAAAGATCCTATAATGAACCCACTTTAAATTATCCACATATATAGCTTGAATGTCACTATATACTTCACACTCCAAAATAAAGTGTTGCTCTATCTTAATCATCCCATATGTGAAAAGGTGCATATCCTCTCCTATTCTTGTTTTGATCTCTTCCATTTGCTTGTTTCACATAAAAATTGACATGAGTTAGTCCTCAATTGGGCCATGAGCATTTTTACTCTATATGTGTGTGAAATAATGTCAATTATTAAACTCAATAACACACCAACGAAACATTATATCAAAGAATCTGAAAGAGTAAAACACTTCAAACCAAACAGATTCGTCAAAACCATCTCATCGTCCTCTATCTCCAAGGATTCATTTTAAAGCTACTTGCTCTCAGATTGTGTAAGTAAAACCCCAATAGAATGACAACCTAGAGAATGAGCAAAAATGCAAAAATGCAAAAATGCAAGAAACTAAGTTCCTATGCTAAATGATTATGAAATGAGATAGTAGATATGCAACTAATAGATATGATAATACTAAGATAATGAAACTAGAATGTTGTGCTAAGATGATTGAATGCTTGAATGCTAGACTATAGTTCTCACATTATGCAAATAGTTCTCCCTTTCAAAGAGCCAAGAGGCCTAATTTATAGATTTTTGGAGGCAAAAGCTTAATTGGAAAAGATCAACAGTTGAGATTCAGTCTGGTAAGATGAATGGTTAAAGATGGAGAAGTTGGAGAAAAAGATGGAGGCTAGAGAGAAAGCAGGAAGATGTTTCCTTCCCACAAAACCTTTTCACTCAAAAATGAAGGCAACTTGCCATTTGTCATTTTTAGTTATGAATTAGTTTGGTGGTTGAAGATAATTCATCAATTAAATAATAAAAATATTTAATTTCATGAGACATGTGATTTTTGGAAACTTCTAATTAAATATTATTTAATTATGTGTGGAATGTGGATAAGAA
Organism: Sequoiadendron giganteum; assembly: GCA_007115665.2. Classification (NCBI taxonomy): domain Eukaryota; kingdom Viridiplantae; phylum Streptophyta; class Pinopsida; order Cupressales; family Cupressaceae; genus Sequoiadendron; species Sequoiadendron giganteum. The sequence goes on along the minus strand of CM021104.1, from coordinate 240,402,376 downwards.
GATTCTAATTAAATATTAAAATATTTAATTATAAATGAGATGGCTTTTTAGAAAAACTAATTTTATGAAAAAGAAGAATATTTAGAATATTTAAGAGTGATTTTATGATTTTGGAAAAAGAAGAATATTTACTTTATTAAAAAATAAAGCAATGTGATAATTAAATTAAATAAATTGTAAAATTTATTTAATTAATTAAGAAAAAATGAAAAAGTGATTAAATTAAATAACTAAACTTATTTAATTAAGATAGAAGAATGTAGAAAATGAACAATATAAATAAATGATTTAAATTCATTCATATGTGGATTGAATTAGAGATTTAATTAAATAACTTGTATTTAATTAATTACCAGACTTATTATAATGTGACTATTTTTAGGTGTATACATTTTGCCCCTCTTTGAAGTGATGTGTTTTACGCATTGCTTCAAAGAATTTAAAAGTCTGCCCCAGATGTGAATTTTGGAAAATTGACGCCTGCATGCCCCCTCGGGTGATGAATCAGATAAGATTTTGAGTTTTTCAATTTTTATGATTTGTTTGTTTTGTTTTGGGAAATTTTTGATGATTTTTTGAATTTTTTTATTGATTTGTTGTCCAATTCATCCACCAATAAAGATGATTTGATGGAAACCGCTATTGAAATATTTGATATGAAGATGAAGAACTTTGATTTTTGCCCCATGGATGAAACAATGTCATAATATTACCCTCCCATTTACCCTTAAATAGGTAAAAATTAACTTTTGAAATCATTTGTGCATTGTCACCGTAGTGAATTTTGAAAAATTTGAGCTCTAGAGTGAGAAAAATGGCACTTCCCATCCACTAGCATAGATTTGAGTAGATTTGACGACACCAGTGCCTAACACATTATGGACCCCTAGTATGTATTGCATAAACCTCCTTTTGATTTGATTCATCAAAATTTGAAATTTTTTCGGCACGTTTTGCACAGAGTAGCGCATTTGATAAATTTTGTAGTGCATAAAATAATTTCTATAATGCATATGATTCCATAGCGCATATGAAACGTTGTGCACCGCATAAGTTAAAAACTATAGGCATTTGACTTGGCAACACATACAATGAATTATGTAGTGCATATGATGAGTTTAGTAGCGCATATGATGATTTGTAGCCAGTTTGCATGATTTTCTCTACGATTGATGATTTTTATCGATTAATTCAACATGTGATAGTGAACTTGTGATGATTGACTGATGATAACTGATAGGACTGATAGAATGATTGATAAAGTGACCTCATGATGAATGAGCCTCACTGATAGGATAACTGATAAATTTTTCCTCATGATGAATGAGAAAACAAATAGTAAGATTGATAAATTTGTCCTCATGATTGATGATAAAACAAATAGTAAGATTGATAAATTTGTCCTCATGATTGAAAAACAAATAGTAAGGTTGATAAATTTTCTTTCATGATTGAAAAACAGATAGTAAGATTGATAAATTTTCTTTCATGATTGAAAAACAAATAGTAAGAATGATTGATTTGATCAAAAACACTGATTTGATATGTTTTGAATTAACAGGAGAGATTAGGGATTCTTCAGGTGCAAGAGCGATTCTCGAAGACCTGGAGCTTGATTCCACTTCTTGTTCAGGCAGACATAGATGTCATTGATGTGTGTGGGTTGACTTCATTGTTGGAGATGCCAGAGATGAGGCTCAATAGGGGTTTGTTGACTGTGCTCGTCGAGAGGTGGCATAGTGATACAAACACCTTCCACTTAGCTACAAGGGAGATGATGATTACTCCTGAGGATGTCTATCAGATTCTATGGATTCCAGTGATGGGAGAGATCATGACATACGAAACTAGAGAGTAGGGGGTACCGATGCCTTGAGGAGAGTTTTTGCTAATGACCTTTTTTCTAGATACAAGATTCGATGGGTTGAGATGGTTGAGACATACATACCATTGCCTTGTGTATTAGCAGGATTCATTGGTGGTTTCCTATGTCTCGACCGTAGGTCAAAGGGACTAGCAGTTGGATGGGGTCGAGTAGTTGAGAGCATGCTTATGCAAGGTACACGATATGCTTGGGGATCATGCATGCTCGCCCATTTATACCATATACATCAAATAATGTACTATAGAGGGAGGAGCATGGTCTTTGGATGTTCTTTGCTCCAGGTTTGGGCATGGGAAGCTCATATAGCAGTTACACGACTTGTGGGGGATAGTGAACATCTAGTTGGGTGACCATATATTTTTGCATATGCAGGTATTGTTGTCCAGACGAGGTTGGGAAAATTAGACTATTGGCAGAGAGTATTGAATGTTCTGGATATAGTTACATGGCATCCGTATTTAGATTTTGAGTAGTGGTCAGAGGATGCCAGGGAGATGCCTTATGTTTTTGTTTCTCGATACCTGATCGACTGCACCCCATATATCATCGAGAGATTTTTTCTAGGTCCGGTGCTTAGACAGTATGGTCAAATACAGGGGATGCCTCAAGGTTCTGCTATTTATGCTTGTTGCTAGTAAGAGATTTCAGTGTGGGGACCACAAATTTCATTTGATGCAGCCACTACAGATTTCATTGCTTTAGGGGCACAAATGTGGGACTATAGAGAAGATATTCTTTATGGGGGAATGATAGTTGATTATGCTCAGTATGCTACAACACATCCAACACCATAACTATCTAGTCCCGAGGAGCCTACTATACCACTAGATGGGGGAAAATCACAAAGACCTAGGTAGAGGCAAAGGAGAGAGGAGATGGAGGAGAGTGGGAGTGAGGAGGAGAGTGATGATGATGATGATGAGGGAGATGGAGGTGGAGAGGATAGGGCTGCCCTGGCAACGATGAGGAGACCACAAAGGAGACACTCCATTATAGGTTATGGGTCTGATACGACAGGCCCCTTAGATCAGAGTCAAATAGCCTCCTTATAGTCCATAGTACAGACTCATACTTTGATAGTGTAGTTATAGCTACAGGTTACCCAGGCTACCACCGAGAAAGATACTACTAGGCAATAATGTCAGCAAGTTGAGGTTATTGCAGAGAGGGTTTTGAGTGTTGCAGAGGGCACATCCATGAGAGATATGTTGGCTGAGACACTAGAGCTAGCTCGAGAGGCTGAGTACTACAGGATGACATAGAGGAGGCAGTACCTCTTGAGCAACGGGTTCCTTATTCTGCCAGTAGATCACAGAGCCTCTCCAAGAGTCATTCTCGGAGTGTGAGCAGAGGTGTTATGCAGCCAACTCTGAGAGGGCCACTAGGCGGAGCCCTAGGGGTAGGTACATCTCGTACAAGAGGAGTAGGTGGTGCGAGACCAACAGTGTAAGGGGGTAGCACCAACTAGTTATTGTTGATGTACAGTGGCTTGATGTATTTTTACCATGATGATGTACCATTTTTTATGATGCTAATGTTTACACTTTTATGATATTTCATGCCACATTATGATGTTGTATCTCTCCTTGTTTCGATATCCTTGTACATTTGACATTGAGTTTTGATATTATGAGATGCAACAAATATTGTTGATCTATGCATTGTCTATGTTGAAAATAAGCTACACTGAGAGGGAGGTGAATCAGTGTCATGCAAAAATTAACTTTAATACACTTTATCTTCAAAATATTAATCAACATTCAACCATAATGCATAAACATGAAGCAAATGAACACAAAACCATAACATAAGGATTTTTACGTGGAAACCCTGTTAGGGGAAAAACCACGGTGGATGGCCAATCCACAATTTAATCTAAGTATACTCAAATGAAGTTTACAATAAGGGGAATGTACTTGCATTCAGGCACACTGCCTAGAGCTCACTGCTAAAAGGGAAGGCTCACTGCCTTATAAATGAAATTAGATTAAAAACATCTGAGAGTTTGAACTAAGAAAAATAACATCTACATATGCCTAATTACAGTTCCGATTAGGCACAATATTCAATCTTCTATCCTATAGACTGATTCTTCACTTCTACTATGTGTGCTCACACTCGCAACACAAAATCTTTATGCGCAAGTGTAACTGCACATTATCACTCTTTTTCTTTGCTCTAATTCGCAATTTGCATCAACAAACACTTCATACTACTTCCAAAATGATAGGGATGATCTTATATATATGGACACAACTTAGAATTCAATCACAATATGTCAGCTTCAATAGAACAAAATAATATTTACATCTGTCGGCTCAAATTGTGAATAATATGCAATACGTATCCACAACGGTCGGCCACAACTTGGCTAGGACCCAAACAAAGATGCACAAACATAAAAATACTTAGTTGATTACTTCCCATACATCCGCAACATGATACATTTATAAAGTTGGCTCCAGTACTAATAAAACAAAGAATTAGCCAACCAAATCTTCTAACTCACACAAGGATCAATACAAGCCACCAAGAATTACTAGAAGTTGATATTATACACCAAAAAAAATATTCTTGAGATGCGCAACACAAAAGAATAACAAAAAATCTCCATACAGATCGATGAACACTGAATTATCGGATGCCTTGTTCTTCCTTGTCAATCTTCAATCAATTTGTCAGTATGATTGAATGATGATGTGTGTATTTGATCATCGATTAGGGTTTCCATAAATGACAACATCAAATGATACTTAGCAGTGTCTCTTGCCAATAATCTCCTCCTTTGGCATTGATGGCAACACTTAGTGAAAAATGACTAAGTGTCAGATCAGTACCAAGATAAACTGCACTGCCATCCCCAAAATTCCAAAAATACAATTCTCCCCCTGAGATGATTATGCATTTTCCACTCTACTATTCTCCCCCTTTGACATCAATGGCAAAGGCAGGGATTGACATACCAAAAATGGATCAATCAATCAAAACTGTTATACAACAATGCTTCTTAACTTACATGAGATGGAAAATGTCTACAAAGTCTTTCTTTAGCTGGATTAGATTTGTGTCCCAAACTCTTTTGAGACTCTCCAGGATTGTTATGTGATCACAAATTAGGTAGTATTGTGTCTCTGCAGATTCCAAGTTGGCTAGATCACCAACTACCATAGTGTTTTCTCCTTCCTTTAGAGCGCTTGACATTATCTCAATTTTTGGACCAATTATGCCTCTGAGTTCACATACTCTTGCAACAATTTTGTCATTCTCCTGCTTCAAGATTTTTATTTGTTAAGAAAAGACATAACTTCACCTTCTATCTTTCCACCACCACCAATTAGAGGATCAAATACTTCAGAAATAGTAATTAACTATTTTTCCAGATCCTTAACCTTTTTCTCATTAGCTTCAGTAAAATTTGAAAAAGACAAAAATGATTTGTAAATCTTCCCACCTTCTAATAGAGCATTCTGTACATTCTTCACACATGTGGCTAAGAATATTTTATCTTTAGCAATCATCACTTTCAATCCATTAAACCTTTTGACATCAAATTCTTTCTACACTTTCACCATAGCTGATTTCTCAAGTGACTCAAAATTGAGTACTTACAAAGTTGATAAGCTTCTTTAATTCACCAGAGGAGGAACCGGTTGGATCTTTCACCCGAGTGGGCAATATATTTTCCAAGAATCCAAATGCAAGATTTAGCAATTCACTATCTTCAATGTGAGACTTCAATAGTTCTTCTCTGGCTTTTGCTTGAGAAAATGAAGCCACCTTCATTTTTTGAATTGGAATCAAAGTAGATAGGTCAATAGGACCTTCAATCAATTTTAGATCAATTTCTTCTTTTTGTTCAACCAAAAAATTCTTCACTACCTCTATAGTGTCTCTTGATACAATTGGAATTGGCTTTACATCAACTTTCTTCTCTTCAATCATTGCTTCCTTAGTTGCAGGTTGTGATTTATCTTCAGGGATCTCCACTTTCTCAACTGATACATTTTTAGGTATCTCAAATTCCATAGGAATTTCTGAGTTGTCCATTGCAGGAGGAATCTATGAAACCTCAGCTGTATCAAAATTTTCTTCTTCTGCTTCCTTTACCAGACTAGATGGGGCATCTTCATCATGTGTTTCCTCAGCAACAACATCAATTGTATCATTTAATAGTATCTCCCTTAGGATTTTCTTAGTTTCTTTTGTAACCTCTTTAGTTAGACCGATCATTAGCTTATTCACCCATGTTTTGCTTTTAAATTTCCTTTTGAATTTATTCAAGAGTGCCTGCATGTTATTCATAGACATTACTGGACACAATTCTGCAAGGATCCTTTCTCTCAACTGATCTTATTCTATTTTAGCACTGAGTCTCCTCATTTCTAGAATGTTCTCTTCAACTTCATACCCCATAGGAATGATCCAGATTGTTCCGGGATCAACAACTTCCATCATACATTGATCAACATCTACCATGAAGCAAATTGTATCCTTGTATTTCTCTACAATGGAAGTGGGAATCCTCTCTCTGGCTTGCATCATAGTCTGAAAACTTTTGAAGTATCCCCAGATAGTGGCATTCTTTATTTTGGTGTCTGCATATTTATGAAAGAGATCTCTAATCTGAGTAGCTACCGATATGTCTTTTTGCCAGTGAATCTTTTTGAATCCTGGAACCTCACCCATGAAATAAAAGAATAAGCATAAAAGAAATTTACCATACTTGAAAGAGTTCTTCTTATCCTTCTTAATCTTCACAAGATTTTCCATTAGCTGACTCCTCAGTAGTTCACAAAGATCATAGTCTGCATTTTATTTCACCATCTGATAGGCGACATAAATTGTTGTACCAGACACAGATTTGTCTCGGCTAGAATGATAAATCTTGAACCCAATAACCATAAATACAAATTTGACATCTATGTCAACAATTTCATCAATTGTAATTGCCCTTCTATCATACCTAGAGCCTGTAGCATCAGTGATCATTTGATTTTTCACAGATTTCAAAATTGGTAATCCACCAGAAGAATTTAGACTTGTTATAGCACTGATAGATTTCTTTGTGATTTTGAATGGTATGCTTAACCACATGAATTCATCATGAACTCGACTCATAATATAACAAAACCATTCCAACTCTTCAAAGATGAGAAATTTGACAATCTGAGTAAATTTCTTTGCTTCTAGGGTTTTATGTTCCTGCTTCACACAAAAATCTTCACCTATGATGTGATTATTATACAAATTCAGTAGTTTTGAACTTCCTAGTTCTTCAATATTTACGTGAATATAAACCCTAATATCCTCTCTGTGTAACACTCCGTATGAAACAAACAAAAATGCTCCTAATGGGTCTATCTCAAGAGATTTGTAATGATACTATTTGAACTTGGGATGAGGTCTGTCTTTGACTTCAACTACCAAAGGAGTGTTCATTTTGACCAAATAACAAATTCGTAGAGTTTTCTGATAAATACCGTTTTCGACGGATCAGAACTTGATTGTCGAATCACTTCCACACTTGAATTTTGCCTCAATTCGCTAAAGTTTGCCTTAGAGCTCTCCAAACTTCTTTTCTCTAAAATACAAAGTGACAAATGAAGAATAGAAATGACTTTTTATCACTTGCATACCTAACCCTTTTTGTCGCAATAAATGCTTTTATCGTAATTCATCTACTTACCTTGTTTCTATGTGTTGTGATGGATAAATCTTCTACAGACCTCCAATATGGCATACCACTCTCTTCAATGAGTTCAACAACATTTGTAAAGCATCTATGCACCTCTTGTACATATCCACATCCAGTGTTACTTACCGGTTAGGGGGTCAAAAGATTTTATTGACAACTCCCCCTAGGCCAAAGGACTGAAACTAATTCCTAGAAGAATTACTAGAAGCAAGTTCTGGTGCTAGCACATTTTCTTCAATAGAGGGATCTTTCTTCACCCATTTCTTCTGCATCTGCTGCTTGACCACATTTGTAGTGAATTTTCCTTTTCCCTTGATATCCTTCTGCATGTTTTTCCTTTGATTTACCAGACCTTTTCTGTTCCAATAGAATGTAGCAATGTGACCAATTTTGTTGCAGTTATAGCACACAACATTTCTCTATCTAGACCAATTGTTCCATTGATTTCCTTTTGATCTGCACTGGTTAGCAGTATGGCCAAGTCTATTGCATGTATAACATCTGATATTTCTATGAAATTGATTCATCATATTTCTGAATTCATTTGAGTTATGACCAACCTTATGACAATTAAAACACTGTCCTGAGAATGATGGACCACTTGAATTCATTCTATTTCTACATTGAATAGCCATGTGTCCAAATTTATTGCAATTGAAATAATATCCATTAAATTTATGAGCATTAGGTTGCCTTACCAGATACCTTCCAGATTTGTTCATTTGATTTCCTTGCTTGAATCTCCTTTGTCTAGATTTTGAACTTTCTTCTTTCTCATATCCAAGACCTCTCTTGTCACCATCAGTCCTCTGACCTTTAATCATTTCATCAAGCTTGGCTAAGCTAACTTTGAAATTTTCTTTGTATTCATTAGCAACAACAAGTTCATTTCTGAGATCATCCATCTGCTTTTCAAGTGCCTCTTCATTGTTTATAGATTGTTCCAATTCATCATACAATCGACTGCATACTTCAGGTTTTTCTTTCTAGGATTGTGCTAGGTTCTCTTCATTATTCTTTCTATCTTCAATCTCCTTGGTCATCTTCATCATGATAGATTCCATTTCATGCTTTAGGACTGCATTATCTCTAGTAAGCTTTTTCACATTCTTTTGTCTTTTCCTTCAGGGCTTGACTAAGTTGTTCATATGCAATGCTCTTATTTTCACTCTGCTTAATCTGATCACAGAGTTCCTTTCTCTTCTCTCTAGAATGATTGATCATGTCTTTCAAATACTCAATGAATTTCTCAACATCCGTGAGGTTTGCTTATAATTTCTGAACTTCGGCCTTTGACTGATCAAGATCATCTAGGACCACCAAAATCTATTGTTGAAGACTACTTGAATCCATTGAAACACCTTCCAAGATCTCCCCAAGTTGTTAGAATTCTTCAGAGGAACTAGCTCAAATACCAATTGTTGGAAACAAGCTAAATTGAGAGTGGGGGGGTGAATCAGTGTTGTGCAAAAATTAACTTTAATAACCTTTATCTTCAAAGCATCAATCAGCATTCAACCATAATGCATAAACATGAAGAAAATAAACACAACACCATAACAAAAGGATTTCTACATGGAAACCCTCTTAGGGGGAAAAACACGGTGGATGACCAATCCACAATTTAATCTAAGTATACTCAAATGAAGTTTACAATAAGGGGAATGCACTTGCATTTAGGAACACTACCTAGAGCTCACTGCTCAAAGGGAAGGCTCACCGCCTTACAAAGAAAATCATATTAAAACCATATGAGAGTTTGAACTGAGAAAAATAGCATCTACATATGCCTAATTACAATTCCGGTTAGGCATAATATTCAATCTTTTGTCCTACAAACTAATTTTGCACTTATGCTCTGATGTGCTCACACTCACAACACAAATTCTTTATGTGCAAGTGAAACTACACATTATCACTCTTCTGCTTTGCTCTAATTCACAATTCACATCAACACACACTTCATACTACTTCCAAAATGATACAAATGATCTTATATATATCCGCAACTTATAATTCAATTACAATATGTCAACTTCAATAGAACAAAATAATATTTACATTTGTCAGCTCAAATCATGAATAATATGCAATGTGTATCCACAACGGTCAACCATAACTTGGTTAGGACCCAAACAAAGATGCACAAACATAAAAATACTTAGCTAATTACTTCCCATACATCCATGATATGATACATTTATGAAGTCAGCTCCAGTACTGATAAAACAAAGAATTAGCCTACTGGATCTTCTAACTCACACAAGGATCAATACGAGTCACCAAGAATTACTAGAAGTAGATATTATATAGCAAAAAAAATTTCTTGAGATGCGCAACACAAAAAAAAAAAAAAAAAATTCATACAAATCAATGAACACTAAATGATTGGATGCCCTGTTCTTCCTTGTCAATCTTCAATCCGTTTATCGGTATGATCGAATGATGATGTGCATATCTGATCAATGATTAGGGTTGCCATCAATGACAACACCAAATGATACTTAGCAGTGTCTCTTGCCAACAATCTACATTTTTCTCTATGATGGATACATTTATGATGGATGCATTTATGATGGGTGTATTTATGATGGATGTATGTATGATTGATGTTTATATGATGGATGTCTATGATGTATGACTTTACTTTAGATACTACGATGTGTTACATAATGCTTATGATGTTTCAATGCTATATGAGATGGATGTAAATGCAATGTGATGTGTATTTTTATATTTTTCTGATGCTTACATATACAATCTAATGCATGGATGTATGATGATGATATGATATGATAATGCTTTCTAAATGCTTTATAAATGGACATATACATGATGTGAAAATGACAATATAATGGAAAATGATTATGTCCCTAAATGTATGGATGATATGAAAATGCAATCTTAAAATGACGTGATATGAAAAATGATAACACACTTTAAATGATATGAAAAATGAGAATGCAACTTAAGTGAATGAATGATATGAAAATAATAATGCAACTTTAAGTGAATGATATGAAAATGATAATGCACCTGAAATGGATAATGTTTTTTTTTTGTAATGTCAAATGTACTCAATCCTTTGTTAGAGAGATATGTTGTCTTTGATGTTTTGCCAACATTGGAAAATCTATAATGCAGATGCAAAACTAACATGAATGCAATCTATATTAACCATGCAAAATTATCATTCTGAGAGCTATTTTATGCTTGTTTATCATCATTGAAATTTTGAAATTTTGGAAGTTAGTACAAGCATCAAAGGGGATATTCGCACCAATGAAGACCTAAGTACAACTTTCATGATTTTTGATATAGCAAGGTAATACAAGCATCTAGGTAGAATTTAACCGGGATGACCTAAGTATTGCTTGCATAAACAGACAAAAGTTAACCCTTTTCCTATGCAAATTTTGAAATGTCATCAATGATACATTATAGAGTACGTCCCACAAAAAATTTACACAGTAATAATGATCAAATCACAGACAAAAGACACAGAAACATCATACTCCTTCCTTGCTTCTCTAGTCTAGGACATCATCGAGTTGCTCCAGCGTGATGTGAGTGCTCCCTGGCTTGCTTGCACTGCAACTAAGAGACCTAGCTTGTCTCTTCTAGGAACCTAGTCTCCTCTAGGTCCTGATTGGCTTAGATGATTAACTAAGTTCAATCTTAACTCTGTTCTAAGAGTTCTATCCTTTGTGCTTCACCTTGGAGGACTAACACCATTTGACAAGTTTAATTCCTCTTCCTCACTTAGAAAGCTCTAAGTGTTATCTTCTCAAAACCATCATTCTTCATTGCAAGGGTGTCCATCCTATTGATAGCAATCATAACCTTGTATATTTGAACCATTTTAGCAGATTCTTCAATTCTATCCTTACCGGGTTCAAGTATTCACCATTAGAGACCTTAAATAGGCCTATTCCTTGTGGCCTTTACCAGTCCTATTTTGCCAATTCTTGCAAAACTTTCCCAAAGACCCTACAAATCTAAAGGCAGATTCAGATACCCTTTTGGAAGTTTTAAAAGTTTCGGTGGGGCTTCTGGCCTAACAACTTCCATACACTAGCTTCCTACAACTTAGGACAATAGGACTAAAAGGCCTAATTTCTAGGACTGATTGTATTCTTGTTTGTAACTTGCTCAAATCATAAACCAAATGATTGACATGACTTCAATCCACCTAGAATGTTGAGCTAAGGTGAAACCCTACTTGAACCTGTACCTATTCCGTACAGTACCTCCTTACCCTGCAAGAAATCTTCAATGATTCATTCCTAGACCTCTAATCGGGCTCTGTCTGCTCGCCTAGAGACTAGTGATTAAAAGAGCTCTCCACTCTTTCATGCTTCCTAAACCTACAACTATGTACACTAATGACTCCCCTAACATTCCCACCTGTCCTTAGGTGTTTCCTAAGGCTAGAATTCATGGGGGAGCCATGAAAGCACTGATTGGTCAGGACTAGACCAGTAAGAACTTAAGACCAAAACAGTTTAATTAACACCAAATATCTACTCTAAAAAACTTGCCTATCAAATGAAAAAGTCTAAGACAATGTTATAGAACATAGAACAAACACTAAACTCAGTGTATAAATCCATTAAGCATCTCTGTCATCACAAAAACTCGAGTTCTTCTTGAAAAACACTATTTTAGAGCTCTCTATTCCACTTCAAAACTAATTACAAATTACATAACAACTCTCTCATAACATGAGATTCGAGTCTTGGGTCATATTAGATGCCCACTCCATGATTCTAGGGTCTGTTGGCTGATCTCCCACTTCCTACTCTCAAGGGAATCCAAAGGTAACCGAGTTGCATGCCCATGCTAACTTCTTTACAACATTTGGCATCTTTCTCTATGCCTTGATCCTATTTCTTAGGACCACCATTCTCTCTAGATTCTGAGGAACCAACTCATTTAATGGCCTTAAGGCATCTTTACAACAATCACTAAGTGTTTAGAACATCTTAAGACTCTAATCTCCCATAGATAACTAACATTAAGAAAACTTAAATTACTAACACTGGCTATTTGTGTGACCTTAGTCCTAATGACTAACTCACTGAGCCCACAAAAGCAATGACCTTCTAAGGTCAGAAAACAAACAAACTTCCCGACTTGGCTAGAGTCAAGTACAAGCCAAAATAACAAAAATGGAGGTTAGCCAAGGTGTGCTCCTGCACCATAGCGGTATGATAACAAAAATTTATAAAACAACAATTCAACCTTTTGATGTTTGCTCCTATATAGACCTTTTGATGGTGATCATATATAGAGCTAAATTTAATGAGACAACATTTCTTCTTTCTCTCTAACTTTATTTCCCAAATAATTATGTGAATTTTCTCCATAACAAATATCTTTATGTCTTTGTGTTATTATTTAAAATTTGGACATGCATTCAATTAACATTCTATTTATTGAATTTTTATTTGATCCCATTCTCCTTTCTCTTAGTCAAAACTTCTTTAATAAAAAGAATTAACTAATTTATTTGCATCTATTTATTCAAAACTTCTTTAATAAAAATTAAGTAATTTATTTGTATTTATTTATTCAATTTCTTTTGATACTTTGGAGATGCTAAAAGATGAATTGTAACTTTAACAAGAGTTGTAGAGCAACGAAGTTCCTGCCATAAAGTTTTAGAATAGTTTTGTTTGTATTTATTGTGTTTGTTGTGTTTTAAGAACAATTGGTCAAGATAAAGCAATTGTCGCCTAAATTTAGGAATTTGATCATTGATAGAGTCAACTTTGTCTTCCATTAGAAAATGACCCTTATAACAAAAGAATTTTGCTCACTTCAAAATTCTGAGATGTTCTGGTTGTGCTTTTAGGCTATGAATAAAGCACAATTTACATGTTGCCAACATTATGTAAATATTAATGAGTTCAAATATTTCCTTAACCATTCATCATATATGTTAAAAAATCCTCTTTAAAAAGAAAAGATCTTTAGAACTTTCATTGCACATAGAGTAATGTATAACTAACCTACTTAAATGTTATAGTTTTCTACATAAATGAAAATGAAAGCATATAGTCCTTAGTCCTCTTATAGGTGCCTAATGTCTCCAAAAAATGACTTACGATAGAAAATGATCTTTTTATTACATTCAATAATAGATAACTCATTTATAAGCCTCATAAAACTTATAATGTGAAGTGTATTGAAAAATGCCTTGATCAAACATCATAAACCTCAATTGAACCCATATGCTTGTTTTGTTGATTGTAGAGTAATGGACAAAAACATTGCAATAATTATTGGACCAAGACCACAAGGTAGAGGATTAATTGATGAAACTATTCTTGAAGCCTCTTCATAGGAAACATGACCGACTAATTGGTATTATCTTTTAGCACTAGGATCCTGCAAAAGTGGAAGTAATAGTTTTAATTTGCTATATATTAACCATATTTTACTTACAAATGTTTTTTGAAAAAGGAAGTTATAAGGTGTCATACCTCTACTGCATTTAAGCCAAGATCAATTAATATTGCACTAGGTTTCAGCCAATCACCATGAATAAAAATGGAACACCAGGTAATTGAACCCTAATTCCAATCATAAAGATACTAAAACCCTAACCCTAAGTCTAATTGAACCTTATTGTTATGGTTCAATTAGAGTTTAATGAGCATTTTAGGATGAAAATCAAGGTTAGGTTAGGGTTAGAGTTGTGAATATCTTAATATTAGCTTATAAATTTGACCCTAACTATAATCATAATTGTATCCTAACCCTAACCCTAACCCTAATTAAACTCTAATTATAACCCTAACACTAACCATAATTAAATTCTCACTCTCACCCTAACCTTAATTAAATCCTATTTTTATGGTTGAATTAGCATTAGGTTTAGGATTCAATTAGAGTTCTAGTATAAATCTCGGGGTTAAGGTTATTTATTTCTTGATATTAGTTTATAAATTTGACATTAATGATAAATATATTAAATAAAGAAAATTTAGTATATATTTTTATTCGTATGTGAAATTAAGTACTATTAGGGTTAGAATTATTAATGTTTAACATTAGTTTATAAATTCAACATTAATGAAAAATATTACAAACAAAAATAAGTATTTTAATCTAAAATTTTATTTGTATGTGAAATGAAGTATTATTAGACTTAAAATTATTAATCATAAAAAATAATTAATCAAATCACAACAATATTTGTAAAGCTTAGATTAATTATAAAATTAAACTAAATCTTAATTTGTAAAATTTATATAGTATTTATTATCTAGTTTCCAAAATAATCATTTAAATTATAGTAATTGTCTCTTACAATTATTAATTAGGTATATTGTTCTTTAAATTTGAATAACCAATCATTTTGTAAATTAATAATCAAATCACCACAATATGTGTGTATATATATATTTATATTACAAAAATAAGTATTTAAATTTAGAATTCTATTTCTATGTGAAATGAAGTATTATTAAG
This sequence comes from Sequoiadendron giganteum, assembly GCA_007115665.2. Lineage (NCBI taxonomy): Eukaryota > Viridiplantae > Streptophyta > Pinopsida > Cupressales > Cupressaceae > Sequoiadendron > Sequoiadendron giganteum. The sequence continues at coordinate 240,387,317 of CM021104.1, read as the reverse complement.
GTAAGAATTATTAATCATATAAAAAAATTAAATCAACAAAATATTTTTAAAGCTTAGAATTAATTTTAAAATTAAACTAAATTTTAATTTTAAAAATATACAGTATTTGAAGTTGATAAGTGTTAAATTTATTAATTATGATATATCCAAAAACTAAACTCTATAATGATTTATTATTTAATTATTAAATTCATAATTAATTAAATTATAATGATTATGTAATATAAAGGAATTAAATATTAAATAGAAGTACATGCTCCTTTTTAAATAATTCAACAATCAAAGACTAAAATGTAAATTTAAAAGTATTCCTTATATTGTAATTTTAATTTTTACATATAATTTTTTTTATATTGTAAAATTAAACTAAATTCCAATTTTAAAAATATTAAGTATTTGAAGTTGATAAGTTTTAAATTTATTAATTATGATGATATCCAGAAACTAAAAAGATTTAAAATAATTAAATAGATTAAGTGACAACACACAAAATTCTACATTGATCAATGCTAACTAGTATACATATATTAATTAATAATAAATATAAAAAACGTTGAAAGTTATCATTATCTAGGTGTCTATTGATTTGAGGAAAAATGCTTACATCTTCATTAACATTAATTTCAAAACTCATATATGATTTCATTGTTTCTTTTCAAAATAAAATAATTATGTAAAAATAAATATTCAATGTTAAAAAATATGAAATTTAATGTTAAAAATATGAATTTCAATTTTTTATAATTAATATTTTTTCTTTACTTAACATTGTTCTTAAATTTTCAATATAAAATATTTTTAAAAACTTTTTTGAACCTTTATTAGAACCCTAATCCTTACCCTAAATAATATCTCCATTAAAATTATTGTACTTTATTAATTGTGGTCATATAAACAAATAGAATGGAAAATATAACTAGTATACAAATTTTGAAGAGTTATAAAAAATTCTTAAAAATTGCTAAATATTATTTTGATTATGCTCGTAGAAAAACCTTGAAAAGTTGTGATAAAAAGTTTATGCTTCCTAAAATCCGTCCTTATTGATAAAAATGATCTCTGTTAAGAACATACTTATTAATCATAATTAAAACATAGTGGTGCCTATAGTTCCTTCCACAAGAACTAATAAGAAAGATATGTGTTTGTTTCTTTAGAAAAATTACATAAAAAACTTAAAATATTTTATTTTAATTCAAATTGTAAATTTACTAATATCTTTAGAGAAACCACAAAAAGATATGTGTTTGTTTCTTTAGAAAAACCACCTATAAAAACTTAAAATCTTTTATTTTAATTCAAATTGTAATTTGTTAGAATTGTAACTTTAATAAGAAAGATGTGTTTGTCTGTTTAGAGAAACCACATATAAAAACTTAAAATCTTTTATTTTAATTTTACTTATAACCGTTTACTTATGAATCCTCGACATATTGCTAATCCACACTTCGCATGCATAAAGCACCATTGATACCATAAAAAGCGATCAACAAAAAAAATGTGAAGGACATAGGTAATGCGATTTTCAGTATTATACGATTATTTTGGTCTCTTGGGACGTCCTCTAATTTCAATGCAGTTTCACGCCTATAAAAGGCGAAGAGCCGTCCCGCCCATCTAACAGCACAGACTATAGAAGCTGTCTCCAAAAAGTAGACACACGATGGAGGAAGCTCTTCCATTTTCCTCAATTCCAGCTCTCTTCTTTAAAGCTTGAACTTGGTGCGAGGATGAATAAATCAATCCCGTACCTTTGCAGGTAGTCTGACCAACGTACCAACCTTCCCTCCAAACTCGACGCACAATTTCCTAGAAATAGTTACGATCCCACCTCAAATTCTCCTGGAACTCAAAGGTCAGGAAAACTGTGGATTCAATTTCACCATGGGAATTAAGGTTTCTAAACTCTCCCTTTCCTTCTTATATGTTTTGGACTTTCACATTGTACAGTTTTTGACGAGACAGTGGCACTATGGTTGAATCAGGGCCTAACTAAGCTGCTGGCCACTCATGCCCCCAAATCTATGAAGGAGGAGAGGCTGGAGGCCTTCAAGGGAAAGAGGATTGCAATTGATGTCAACAGAAGTGTCTACGAGTTTCTTGTAAATCCATCTCTTAACTGTACACTTTCTAATTAAAGTGCGTACATGGTTAGGGATTTAAAATTTAGGTTTGTGTATTACATTTTCTTGTGGCTGGAAAGAAGTTTTTCTGCCGGGAATTTTAGACAAGAATGTCTATCAATGTAGGTGGGACAGTTGACAGCAATGTTCAAATTTCATTGGGCCAACAAGTCATTGAACTGGACAAGGCATTATAACTCTCTTACAAAATGTAGTGCGGAGATGGAGGGGAAGACGCACGAAAAATAGAGAGAATAAAAGACTTGCTCGATCCACTCGTCCTCTCATATATAAACCTCATAATTTATGAAAATGACCCACTAGAACTATGAAGCAGGAGTAAAATCACATTTAAAATGACCAGTGGGACTACTTTGTATCTTCTTTATAGGCCTATGAAAAATAACGAGCATGAAGAGAGGGTAATGTGTCACCTGGAAAGTCAAGTGTAATGGTAAGTGTTGTTAGACGTGCATTATGCAGGACTCCAATTGAAACCTCCTCTGAGCACTGCCATGCTCCCTATGATGGAGACACTGGTCCTTTACAAGTTAAGGTTCTGAAGGTGTGTGAAACGAACCTCCAACAACCATAGGAGAATACCTAACCACCTAGCTTGGATACTATGTTGTAAGACGTGGAGCCACTAGGTCTTTAACCAAAAACCTTAAGTTGCCGTTCGTGGGCAGTGGGCACTACGGCAGGGCCACCGACCTTAAACAGGTTTGGGCTTTGCTAGGATGTGGATTCAACCTCCAAAAGTACCAGGCGCAACCAAATAAACTTAATACCAAGGCGGGAACGACAATAGGTTTATCTTCATCTTCCAGCCTTATCTGTCAGAGATTTTCGGGGAACGTAAGCCTCGTTAGCTAATCTTTGATGATAGCCTTGCATTGTGCGAAAGAGGTAAGAAATGTAGGCAAAGTCTTTTATCAATATTTCAGGCTACTGTGTACTCTGCATCAGTGAAGAAATTGGCATTGGGAAATCTATGCAGCAGTGTTCAGCTTTTAGTTCTCAGCCCTTTGGGATGCCTAAGGTTCGTGATCTTGGTAGCCTTTGGAGCTATGGTGATCAACTGATGATATAAGATAATAAAAATAAGAAGTAACATGGTGGACACCATCTATCTATCATTCATCTTCGCTTAGTGAGAAATTGTTCTAGAGAAAAAACATTTTAACAAATAAGGGCACACCGCTCACCATCCCATTTGTATTGGCATCCAGCCACAACATTCAAGGCCAACAACTAGAATACCTTTGCAAACACCCCACACAAGTTGGTAATCAGACTTACCGCAGAAGGTCTGGTATGAGTGGAGGCCATCACCAAACCATGTTCTCATGACGGGCACCCCTTGACATACACCAGTACCACCCTAAGGTATCACCATCTAGGGTGCAACCATCTCTCACAATAAGACCATTCAGTGTAACCCATGAGTGGAGTAAGATCGTACTGCTTGGTGTAACCTACTATTGAGCAAGACCATTTGGCATAACCATTGAGTGGAGAAGATTGTATTATTGGGGTATAACTTGGAGTAAGTCCGTTTAGTATTTACTATTAACCCAAGAATGGAGCAAGACCAAACTATTAGGTGTAATCCACACTTGGAGTTAGATCATTATGTGCAACAGAAGTGTGGCGTGGCACTATAATAGGAGGGTGCGAGCCAGTTTTTGGAATAGGACCCATAAAGGACATTATGACAAGCTTTTGAGAAGATAGAAACAAAATGTCAATTGGCTGAGTAAATGGGGCATCGTCTTGCATGAGTGTCCTAACACCAATGAGGAAATTAAAAATTATGTTAACAAAAAATTCATGACTACCATGTGGACAAAGCAGATTGGGTGGAAAAAAACACACCATGTCAAAGAGTTCAACCCAACTTGGGAACATGGTGAAAAAACTTATCTAGGGGCAAATATTAAAGGGAAAGCAAGGTTGTTAATTGCTCAGTTGATGACCGGGTCTCATCATCTTAGGTGTGAGACCGGAAGGTGGACTATTCCTAAAGAAGCATGGGAGGACAGAATTTGCAAGTTTCGTAGCAAAGGAGCGGTGGAGACAGAATGACACTTTATCAAGGAGTGCACAGCCTACGAGGATCTCTGTACTCAGTATGTGGACCACTTAAGGATTGACAATCTGCACGAGTTATTCGATGAGGAGAAGATCAACATGACTGCCAGCTTTTTGGTCAAAATTCATAACAGAAGGTCCAGCATCGAGAGGAATTTGGAGTTTGCGTAGTTTATTTTTGTGTCTCTTGGTCCCTTAGACCGTTTTGGTCTCGTGGACGTTAGTAAAATCTCATTCATTCATTCATTTTGTTGGATTGATTTCTAATCAAACCCATGACAAGCGCTATTAGATCAATTGTATTATCAATTGTTGCTTTAGTATTATTTGTCACGTGAATTGGCTCGATGATGGGAACAGAGTTGATAGCAATTTCAAGCTAGTGATGCGTTTGAGCAATTAAGGTCGAGAAACTCTCATACATTAGATGTTCTTTGGTGTCGGACTCCACTCATATTTGACTTAAGCTATTTTGCTTTGTGACTTGCTGTTGAGTGTACGAGTACTGTAGTCACTGGCTTTGTAAATTATCACTGGATGTAGATACAATTGGGATGGTTTTCTATCTTACTTTCTGCAACATTTAATCTCTTGGCAATAATTATGAATACAAATTTAAGATGACAAAAAGGACCTCCATTTACCAGCGCAGAGAAGACTGGGATAAAAACATGACTTTTAATCCACTCCCCGATGTTTCCATGAACGCTATATCTTTCCATTTTGTCTAATATTAAGTTCTAGTTACTCTTCTCAAAGGCCTTTGACATATCTAATTTACCATCAGCCCTGAGCATCCTTGTGTGCCTTGGGAGTGCACCAGTCTTTGTGTTGTTAGAATTCCTTCCGTTGCAAAAGCTAGTCTATACCAGGGATACAATTTTTTTGCAGTAAAAACTGTGTTCTATTTACTGTTATTATCTTCGAGATTATTTTGTATGCTGTATTACAGAGCGAAAAAAACATGTTTTATTCCCATGTATATACGACTATGTTTTTAGGGATCAAAACTAAGCTGGTAGTGCTGAACTGATAAAGAATCATCCTTATTTTTGTGATTTCTCTATTCGTGATAAAAGGTCATTCAATTATTTTGTATAACTTCTAGAAGAACTGTGCTTTAAATCCATTTGACCTTGGTGGCTTGTATTTTTCCAGTGAAAAGATTGCTTCTTGATATTCTTCTAGTCATTTCTCCATCTTGCCTTTTAGGATCTTTGGACAACTAAATATCTGTGCATATTCTTTTTTAGATTGTTTTATTATATAATATAGAACATAGCAAGTTGAAGGTCCTGTTCCTGCAATTTCAATTGAACTCATTGTCCCTGATTTGAGGCTATATGAGAACTAATGCTTTTTTGAATATGTTCTCAAAGGCTGATCAATTCATTTTTTCATTTTTTTTGCCAATCTAAGGGTACCAGCAAGTGCGTACATTTGAAAATTTCTTTCCTTTTCCTTGTACCGGAATTATATTTCTAGGTTTTGTGGCTAAACGTTTCAAATTTGAACAATGTTTTTTCTTCATTTTGAGAAGGGAGAGTGATATCTAGTTATTTTAACCAGCAATCAGGAATAACTAGATCATAAACACTTAACCACTATTTTCCATGATCCTCTGAACCACTCTTTGGAGACAAGAAAACTATCTCATTTTTCTGGTATATACTATATACTGATTTCCTTTTCTACTCCAGTACCATCATGCAGGCCCTGGAAGAAACTTTTCAAAGAAAAGCTAAAAACTGAAAAGCAACTTAATAGACTAAAATTTGAACTGCTTAAAGAGTTAAAATTTGGTTTTTGTAATTGTCTTTATTTTGAAGAAAAGAAGGGAAAAAACAGTTGAAAAATTTAGGTTATTGCACAGAGGATGGGCAATTTCCATTAGGTGCTGCTGAGCTATAAGTAATTGAAAACTTATAGATGAATTTTGGAGTTTGGAGTTTGGAGTTAAAACTTTCATATTTGATAAACATTTACACCCATGCTCACATGTGTGCACACACATGAACACACACACACACATGCATACGCACAAGCATGTATGAATGCACATGCACCCGCAACCATATACACGCATAGACACAAACACACTTGTGCATGCACATGCTCCCACAATCATGCACATGCTTGCATGTATGGACTGATCCCAAAGGATTTGGAAAACATATGTAATAGGGAAAATAGAAACAAAGAATAAGTTGTGTGAGGACAAGTGTTTGGTAGGATTGTAGACTACATCATGTATGGATGACGGTGTGATTGGCAAGACCACAACTTGGGTGCACTAGTGTCCAAAGCCATGCTAATAGTAAATTCATCATACGAATTGTATAGGCGTCAGTTTAACATTCACTGTATGTTGATCTTGTTAGAAGATTTGTCATTGATGTCAAAAACAAGAAGTCCTCAAATACAAAGCACTCATTCAATTATACAAGAAAACAAGTTTGCTCCAAGACAGAGTATCGATTGATATAATCTGTTATAAATATTAACACAAATATCGTTTCTACAAGAAAATAAGTGTGCTTCAGACAGTTTCAATATAATATCAATATAGCAACCTGCAGATCGAAATTAGAAGAATATACATAGATTTTATGTGACTATCGGGTATCTAATTAGAGTCTAGCCCTCTGCGCATTATCATTGCCGTCTAGAAGAACAAATACGGGCCACTTCAAGCTTTCCGAGATTATCAATGTTGATCTCTCTGCTGAAGACGTCTCACCCGAAAGTTGTGTTTCAAAATGAAATACGATTTGTTAAATGAGCGATTGATTAAGAAACGTTGACCATGCTTCATGGACGTATCTTCAAGGGACGTGTTCATTTGGCACGTGGTTGAAAGGACATGGCTCTTCATGAACCGAATTTCAAATGGTGCGATCTTCAAGACATACGTTTTTTTTTAATACGTGTTTCTTCATAAATCTGTTTCAATTTGAAAGATCAAAAAATGCGATTAAGATCCAAAAGACATAAAAGACGGGTCTCTTCAAAAAAACGTGTTCTTCTATACATGAAGTGTCTTCAACAGAAAGACGTGTTGGTTGAGTATGAAAGTACTTATCCAAAAGATGATACACTTGAAGATTAATACGTGTGTTTGCTGAAAAGACGTGTTTCATCACTAAGAGATGCGTCTAAATTCCAAAGAAAAAGAACAGATTTAATAATTAAACATATGGTAAAAGGGGAGGTAAGCAAAACAAAGAGATTCGATTAATATCAAACTAACTCAGATTTACTTTATGAAGGGACAGTTTTTTGGATGCGAGTATAGTTATGTTCTTTCATCTAAAGGTTGCAATGTTTGAGTGACATACATAAATAACATCCAAATCAAGGTTGCAATTGTGGTTGTGTGAGTAAGAGAGCAGTTCAGTCAGATTTCTATCTCCTTATGTGGGCTGAAGGTGATATTATTTATCACATAGAGCAGATTGGAGAGTTGGGTTTGTGCAGATCAGATTGAAGGCAGTCTCACTTCCATCAAGTCAAGGATTGGTGCTTTGCATTAGGGGTTGGTGCTCCTTGTAGGCAGGTGTCTACTAAATTTGTAAAGGTCTAGGTGTTCCTTGTAGGCTACATTCTACTAAATCATCTTGGTGTAAATCTGTAGGTTGGTGCCTACTTTAAAAATAGTATTTCAATAAAGTTGTATCAATTTGGGGAAACTGGTTCATATAAAAATTGATTGTAAAAAGTTTGAAAAGATTAAGAAATAAAATTTTGTGATTGATTTACTGATTCACCCCCCCCTCTCAGTAAATCTTTGTGCTCTTCAGATCTTTACCTAGGGCCAGGGAAAACTCAATTAGGCATTGAAAAATCTATAAATATGGCTTGTATGAGAGCATTAATCCATTGGTGTTTGGGGAATTGAGAATTATTTTATGTTTCTGTTTGCTATAAGAGAAGTAATAGAAATAGAAGGCAGGAATGCCCACTTATTGTATGTCTCTTTGTTATTAAATTATTAATAAAGGAGGGTAGTCAAGACTCATTGCCACTATCAAAGTGATTGGTATTTCCTCCATATTGGAGTTTTTCTATTATAAAAATCTCTGTGTTTTTGATTATATAAGCAGCATTGTAGGGTGCTGAACCCATATGCAAAAGGCCCATGAGGGCAGAAAGTTCAACATCAAACATAAAAGACCAAAGGTGGTTGGCTAGAGACAGCACAAAAACAACAAACCAATAGCAGATCACAGCTTTTTTAAAACATTAAAACTTAAACAAAGGGAGCACCATTCTAATCAGAATTTTTCTCCTGTTGGCCAGAGACAACACAAAAACAACAAACCAATAGCAGATCATTTTTTTTTAAAACATAAAAACTTAAACAAAGGGAGCACCAGACTAATCAGAAATTTTCTCCCAATCCTTCTTTAGGAATTTAAACAGGTCCCAGTTATTAGAACTGGTGCTAGCTCCTTTGTAATCATCATAATTTTTGAATTCTTTCAGCACTAAACCTGGGGTGATCCTTGAGGAATTTAAACAGGTCCCAGTTATTAGAACTGGTGCTAGCTCCTTTGTAATCATCATAATTTTTGAATTATTTTAGCACTAAGCCCGGGGTGATCGCTGAATGGCAGATGAATTTTAAAGTAAAGAAAGAAAGACCACATAGTTTCGTCTCTAGACCATCAACTTGAGACATCAGAGCAACAACGTCCTTTGCGGTCTTCATGCATTTTGAGCATGTTTCTTATTTAGGTTGGTCAGTAGGGGTGGTGTCCAGGTCATCAGAGTTTGACAACATAGCATTTAGCTCCGACAATAGGCTCAAGCCCTCAATCTCCTCATCCACATCCTCCTCCTCATCCTTGTTGCTGTAATCATCATCCTTATCCTCTCCCCCAGTCTCGGGCCCTCAATCTCCACATCCACATCCTCCTCCTTCTCATCCTTATTGCTGTAATCATCATCCTTATCCTCTCCCCCAGTCTCAGGCCTTCAATCTCCGCATCCACATCCTCCTCCTTCTCATCCTTGTTGCTGTAATCATCATCCTTATCCTCTCCCCCAGTCGAGTCGCTTGATATCTCATCCATAGTGAGGTTAGGGATTGAGCGGCTTGCTAGTCTATGAGACCGCCGAACACTAAGATTAGGATTGTCAGCTTCCTTAACTAAATCAGGCCCACTTTTGATCTCTTCCTTTTCGGTGGCATTAGTTATGTCTGCCTCCTCCTCATCTTCAAAATTGGCTTCCTCAACATAAAACTTGATTGAGGTCTTCTTTTTCTTCTTGCAGATGGGGCTTTTAGTTTCAGAGTTGCCTCTTTTTCCCGAGCCTTTACAAGGGCTGTTCTTAAGGTTGCATAGACTCACACCAACAATTTTTTGAGTGTTGGTATGGGGAGTTTTAGAGGACTTGGGCTGCAAGTTAGTGGGTTTGGACTCATGCATGGGGGTAGTTTTCTGGGCAGCAATTTTCTTTTTCCCTTTATGAGGAGGCATTTTAGACTTCTCGGAAGGAAAGTTAGGAGGGTTCTCAATAGGCAAACTATGTAATGGGGGTTCCTCAATAAGACAAGCCCTAATAGGCTTTGGAGGGCAAAGGGTTAAATGAATGTAATAAAGTCTAAGTATAAGCCCCTAGTGGAATGGGATAGGAGGCTTATCTAGGTTTTTGGATGCCACTTCTAGAGTTTTCTTCACAGAAGCTCAATTAAGATAACAAGTAAAATGGGAAACTAATAACAATCTTATTTCTGAAATGATTAAGCAACAAAAGGTGATAGAAATAATAACATTTAAACCACCCTTCGAGTGTTATGTACTTCATTAACAGGAAGTATATCTTATCCCACGGCTGTGAGAGCTTCGCCCTTTCATAACCCACATGCAGCTTGGTCGAAGTTTCACCCTTTTTAAAGAACAGGTTCATGCTTTATATGTTTGGCACCTTGCTACGCCTTTTGAGCTTTTTATCATTGCAGGATAATCGAGTTGCCTGGGCAATTATTTCCTTGTTCACTTCGAAGGAAATTCCCCCAATTTTCACTTGGCATTTTTTCTAGACACTCGCAAATTGTATTGACAAACTTTCATCATGTCCATTAAGACACTCAAAAAATAGAGCTAATACTCCTTCAAAACAAATGTGCCATAGCATCTGGTCATTTATGAATTTGATGCATGAGCATGACTCTGTCCTCACTCTATCTCCTCCAATAGTGAAAGTCCTCGGTTGGTTGCACTGTAGACAATTGCAAAAAGAGCCACTTAGTCTAGGAGAAGGGCAAAGCAAATTGGTAGGGTAAATGAGAGAGAAATTTCTAGATCCGAGCTTAATAAATCAACAATAAAGATAATTGAATGATCATTAAATGATGAAATGTGTTTGTGATAAGGAGTATCCTTGAGCAAAGGTAAATCATCAACTTGTTCGCAAGCCTCATCCTTCTTAAGTCATCCTCATATGGGTTTATGATAACTCTCGTGCCATCAGTCCTATTCTAGGAATCAAATAAACTAAATTGAATGCATGCCTTAGATATATTATTAAAGTTCTTGACAATAGATAGGGTCCATTCCTGGAGAAATCCATTCTCGTACATCAAGTCCCAAACAATGATGGCAAGTCCCAGTCATCACCACCTCATTATTCCAATTCCACATATTTGCTAGCATCAAACAATGATTATGAGCCAACTTGAATAGTCTTATGGCGAAGAATTAACCATTACCTTCTATCCAACCAAGCTCCCTCCGAACCAAAACTAGTTCTTTATTCCATTAACCCCAAAGACCAAAGGGATGGGCATTTAACCAAACTTTAAAATAATGAATATATAGAATTATATATTCAAAAACCTTAGTTTTTCTATAGGCCCTCATCATTAGGAATAGTAATATTTTGTTGCTCCTTCATGAAGGCTTCTTACATTCTTCTGGAGATTCATTTTGTTTCTCCAACAACTTAGGAAATTCAAATTTATTCCTAGATTAGCCAAAGTATTAACCATACTGTTTCCTTCCTTGTAGATATGTGATAGTTGGCTCATAATCATCAAAGCTAGACATGAGTTTTTGAATGTTATGAATAATATTGTTGATAACCCAACCCACCTTCACCTTTCCCTTTACAAAATTTGAAATATACCCCTTAATTTTTTGCCTTTAATTTTCAGTTACAACAATGCAAATCATGCACCCGTTAAGAATTAGCTCTGAAACCAAAACATAACTGAAATAACTCTAACCAAGAATGCGCCCTAAAACCATTTAAGAAGGAGGGGTGGGCATATAGTCAGAGGATCCTGTTGGTGCGTGTTTTGAATACGCCACCGAACACAGAATAAAAATGCCCAAAGGACACTCTTATCCTCTCTTGAAAAGTGCTTGCAAAAATCTAGTAGACAATACAATAACTCCAAGGTTTCTTTGGTCAGGTCTTGACATGTGGATAAGGCCAGTGGGCGTTGTGATTGCTGGTAATCACAAGGGGACTTACATGAAACTCTTTTGCGGGTTTGAAACTTAGACGGTTCTATCCTTGAAGGCTCTTTCGGTGGGTATCTTCAGATTTTCCAAAAAAATAAAAAAAGGATAAGGGTTTAGAGATCTAAACTACGCCTAAGAATTCAAGAGACAGCAGTGAGTAGACAAAATGGGTAACCACACTTCGTTTCGCCACCTTTGGACAACTACGCGAAGCAGGTGCAATCTTCAACGGAAGTGATAAGAATTTTCATATTTGAATCGGTAATTGAAACAAACAGAAGTTAAGCATCCACGATTTAATGGCTCAGACTAACTTTACACGTCAAATGCAAATCATCCACTCGACAAAAGTATGAGCAAAATTTTATCCGCCACTGCGATCAAATCTATCACTCATCTAACCAACATGTAATGAAATGCTATTCTAATTCTACTCTAAGTGTTGAAGGAGAAATATTCAACCTTGCATACTACTTGAAAATAAAAGTTGTTCTTAGCAAATCATGCACAAGAGCTTTTATAAACGGAAATAGTTTCGTCGCAACAATCTTTTATTACTCACTTCACACATTACAAATGAGGGTCAATGAGTTTATATAGAGTTTCATAAATGGAATAAATGGCTCAGATTAAAAATGAGCCGACGGTCAAGATTTAACAAACGAAACCCTAATTAGGGTTTCCCAAAATAACTTCAGTTAACTGGCAATGAACAGCAATGAGTTGGCAATAGGAGCTATTTTCAAGGGACTATATCCCGATCCTCTCGAGCTGCCGTGTATTCGCCGAATCTGGACACGATCGAGGCAACCTCGTCCATGGTAACCTGCGGAAGCATGCCGATTCTGAATTCAAGCCCATCCATGCTCTCGGCGCATCTGGCGAAGGTCTCCTCCCACTCTGGTTCAGTCTTCTCAAAGGACTCTCTGATGCTCAAGAAGTTCGCCAATTTGGCCCAGTCCTGCCTCAAGATGGGCCCAGTGATGTAGAAGATATTTTCCTGGACACTTTTCTTCAAAACTTCCAACTGCAGGTCATTCTCTCGCAGCGCCTCTTTATCCAGGACATCGGCAATTATGTTGAGGATTTTAGCCTGAACTTCCTTGACCTGTTCCTCCAGTTTGATGCCGTCAATCTTAACCCTCTCCAAGACTTCACCTCGTGCCGTCAAGGCCCAATACCAAGTGTGGAAGTCATAGGCTGCTCCCGCTGCGATGACGCCTCCCTCTAACAATTCTTGCTTAGGAATTCCTTTCAGAATCCTAAGGCAAGGGATTATTCTGTCCTGCACGTCTGGAAGGCTGTCCCATACTTCTGCCAAAGAGGCGAACCTAGAAAGCAAGGCAGTGGCCTGGCCATAAACCAAAGTTAGCCGCTCCACAAATGTCTTAGCTTCAGTCCCCTTTACGGCTATCCATTCTTTGGCCTCCTGAACCGTGAGCCTGTTTTCTTCCATCTCTTTAATGGCCTCCTGCGAAGAGTTCGGAAGTAGAGGGGCTGCCGTAGTGTCCTGATCAAGTGCTGAATATATTCCCTTAAGCGCTCAATCTCTAATTGGCACTCCTTCCTTCTGGCTACCTCCTTCGCTAACCTTGATTTGATGGCGGACACAGAATTGTCCAAATCTTCCATTTCTTGGCCCTTAGTGGTTGGACCCAAGTCAATGGTCGTGATGGCGTAATCCTGTGGAGCCATATCCTCCTGTGGCTTGTCCACTGTAGGCACGGCGATTTGCACTGTCCTGTTGCCGGCCTCGTCTCTATGTATGCTGGAGAATTTCTTTGCCGACTTTTTGGGCACGGTTTGAGACAGTCTGGCCAAAAAGTCTGCCGTATCATCCTCTTCTGGTTCATCTGCCGGCACTTGTACCTTTAGCCTCTCCTTCAGCCAATCCGGTATCGTAAGCTGCTCAACACCGTCTTCTTCCGGCACGCCTTCTCTATCAGGAACGTCTACAATTCCCCTAAGGGCTGAAATCATCCCTTCCTGAAAATCCTCATCTTGGGTGCCCACATTGTCGTCATCCGACTCCAATATTTCGGTGCCCGTGGGAGAAGGTGGCGCATCCTCATCTGGCTGAAGCTCCGCGTTGTTTTCAGGAATCGGAGAAGGATCCCTCATATCTGCCAGTGAAGCATCGGCGGTAGCCAGTATCTCCTCAATATTTCTGGAGGCGGCCGATTGAGAAGGTTTCATCTTTACCTGTTTCTGGACCGGCTCTTTGCCTGCAGCTATTTCTTTTCTTTTCCTAGATGTGGTGGCCTCTATCACTGGGAGGTCCTGTGATGCTCCCGCATTAGAAGAATAAGACTCCGCCTCGCTTAGCATATCATAGGTCAGGGTTATCTTCTGGCGCCTTAAATCTTGAACTCGTTGATCAACCCACCACTGAGTAAACTTGATGATAGGCCTCATCAAGACGTTCAAGTCAGCATGCTCTGCTTCTGACCACTGGACAGCGGGCAAAGCTGAATTCTCATCGAAGCGCGGTTGCGTCTGATTCTCGTCCTCCTCCAACTGATCTGGCACGTGACAAAATTCTGTTGCCCTGATTAAGCTGAGAGGTAATCTGGACCACATCCTCCGTTTGACCTCAAATTCATCCGCAGCATTTGCCCAATAGTCCTCTAGTTCGACCCTATGCTTGTACCTCCTTCCATCCACCATTTTGATGTGGTGATGGGGGTCGTAGTGATTTCTGGCCGGATATGGAGAGAAAGGGTAATGCTGTATCTCGATTTTGGCACTGTCAGCTGCCTGTGATGACGGACACGACTCCAGCATGTTCCCTATAAAGAAGGGAAAAGTAACTGCCGCCTTTTGCTTTGCTCTTTGAAGACCCCGAAACTCTTCTAACTGCCTCAACACTTCGAGCAGGACCATCTTATTCGTGGGGAAGATGGGCAGACGGTACGGGCTTCCAGTGAATCCTTGAATTCTGATATACGTAAATCTTGGATACTGGATAAACCAAGACCCGTATTTACCGATTAGGCTTTTGGCTTCATGTGTCAGCCGCTGATGCGTCCCTCCCTGGAGTATCTTGGTGATGTACATCAGGAACGCGTCATGGGCTCGTCTGAAATGCGCCTTCTCCCTCAACTGGAGTTGTGGGTAACAGTCATAAGGTTTTAGCTCGTTCTCCTTACTGCCAACTGTGCCTCTGCAGATCAAGCCTGCATATCTGTAAGTTCTAGCCAACATATAGACGACGTAAGAACCCATATAAAACGTTTTGGTCTTCTCTAGATTGATAAGCTGGTGGTGAAGATTATTGCTTATCATCCTAGCCCAGTTGAACATCTTGACACCTTCTGTGAGGTCCTCAATGAAATAATACATCCACGGCTCAAAGGGTGCTCCCGAGGGACTGCCTGCCACTCTGTTCAGCAAGATAATAATATCTCCATAGTCCTCCTTGAAGTCCGTGCGCATCAACTTCTTGGGCATCTTCTTAAAGGACGGTCTAGGCTTGTCCAACCAAGATTTGTTAAGGTTGGCAGCACAAAGATCAGGATTTTTGTCATATAACTTCTGAGCATCTTCCTTGGTCTTGTAGACAGTTTTAGGATATGCCGGAATGCCGAAGGCTTCCTGAATGGCCACCTCTGTCAGATGTGCCAACACTCTCCCATCAGGCGCCACAATCTGCCTTGACTCAGCATCATAGTGAAGTGCACATTCCACCATCAGTTCAGCACAGCAAAGTGCAGGCTGGAATCCGGCAGCTTGAAATATGCCATTTCTCACTATCCTTCTAGCTGCAGGCGTTGGTAAGGGTCCGTTGTGTCCATATATCCTCTTTTTAAATTCCACGAGATCGATGTGGCCAAGATTAGTGTCTGAGACATTTTTCCACTTAGACTTTATTCAGGTCTCTGGCTGCGATCCTTTACTTGCAAACTTCATCTGTGCCTGCCTGGATATTTCGCTTTGATCGATCGGCAGCCTGCAAGCACAAGATACTTAACATTAATACAATATCATTTAAGAATTAATGAGTTTCGGGGTATAGCTTAGACAAAATCGCACTTTCAGCCTTATTAAATTAAAATTTCTGTCAAAAAGCAAGCTGAAAGTAATTAAATTCACCTATCATGAATGAAATTCGTGCCGGAAACGAAGTAGAAGATAGAAACACAGCGCAAATGCGTTGTCGATTAACTTCCAAACCTCAAAGATCACGTTGTGGCTGCAAATGAATTTAAAAATTCAAAGAAATCTGCCAGAAGAAGTGCGCCACTATGCTGGAAGTACGATTTCAGCAAAGAAATAAATTACTTCTCTCAAAAATCACGCCTTTCAATAAGAGAATGCTATCTCGATTCTCACAATGATGTTATTCTCACAAACTTCTCCTTCGAGAATGTTTTCCTGAAGATTCGAGAGAGATAGTTGCTTCTCAGCCGGAATTTGTGAAGAAATGAGTTGTTGAAACTCATTTTATGGCTGAGAAGTGCGATTTTCCTCAAGGCATTGCTTTCTTTCTTTTGATTTTCTTCCAATTTTTAGAAACGTTTTCTCCTCGGATTAGCAAACTTCTAATTTCACTTTCAGTTATCGAGGCAAGTTTCTAACTTTCGTCTCTGTGCCATCTCTGCTGAGATTTTTGAATTTTCTCAAGGAAAATTGACTAAGTGTTGGAAAATATATTAAATTAATTGTCCAAAATTATTTTTCCAACGTATTTTAAATCCTCCGAACATGGCAAAGTTTAAACTTATCTAAGGCAGACTAGTTTAATCTTCCAAATAATCTCCGGATTTTGAATTTTTAATTAAAATTCCCTAAGTGTCGGGGAAATAATTAAAAATATTAAAATATTAAATTCCAACCCGTTTAATCTTGATACATGGCTAATTTCGTTCGTCAGAGGCAAAATATCTCTTTTTTAAATTGTCTGCCTAGCCAAAATGTGCTCAATAGCTCATATGCCAAATTTTAATTCTCTAGGCGGAGTTCTGACCTTTCTGGACATTTTTATTTTAGCCGAATGATTCATCTTCTGGGTTGGGCGAACCTGGAGACCTCTGCCACTTTGCCATTTTTTTTACTAGCGCTTTAGGAATTTTCCAAGCTGAGAGGGGCGGACTTCATGTTTGCTCTGCCAAGCACTCTTCATTTTGTGCCAAAAAATTTCACTCCGTTGTGCTGGGGCGTGATTTTTATGCCGGCCAAAACCTCTTCTTCTTCTAGACATTTCTCCGTTTTTCATGTCTTAGGATAATTTTCTCTTCAAGAGTTGGGCGAATGTCTTATAATTCCTTGCCTATGGCGTATTTTATCATCCATTGGTCTTAGATTTTCCTTGCCATGGCGAATTTTATTTGTGCCTTGTCCAACTGAAAATTTCACTTGTTTCCATCATTTAATTCAATTTTCAATGAATTATCTTGCAATTTTACCCCTTTCCAAACACCTTGGAGCGCACCCCTTCATGTTTTACCCTTCTCCACACTTCTTGGGGGCGAACTTTGTGTTTTTCATGCCATTTCCTCTAAGGCTGGGCGGACTTCATGAATTTTATGCCATTTTCCTTAAGGGCGGACTTTAGCTTCCTTGTGCCATTTTCCTTAGGCTGGGCGGACTTCATGAGTTTCATGCCATTTTCACTAGGCTGGGCGGACTTTGACCTTTTTGTGCCATCCTTTTCTAGGGGCGGACTTTGACTTCTCCATGCCACTTTCCATATGGCGCACTTCCTACCTTGCTGGGCAGACTTTGAGTTCCTTGTGCCAAGGGCGGACTTTGCAACCTTCATGCCTATGGCGGACTTGAAGACTTTCATGCCATGGGCGGACTTGGTGAATTTCTTGCCAGTGCCTACCTTTGGCATGCCAAAGGTAGGGCGGACCTTGACTTTTCATGCCATTCCTCTCTTGATGGCGCCATTCTCAGACTTAGACATTTTTCAAAAATTCCTGCCATTTTTCACTTTACCTTGATTTTTTTGATTTCTGGAGACATATTGATTTTCTGCTCTGTGGGATCCAAAAATAGAAACTTTTTCCCAAAATAGAAACTTTCCAAAAATAGAAAAAGCAAAAAGCATCCCTAAAAAATAGGGACTCCAGAATGGCCTAAAAATGCCAAAAATCAAAAAAGCAAAAAGCAAAAAAGCAGATTCCCTAAAAAATAGGAAGTGTCAGAAACGATCGAAAGCAATGGCGATCTTCGTCCACCGGGTCTTCTAAGCATTTCTATGACGTTAAGGCCCAAAAACGAGTTCAAAATCTCAACTTAGCCAGACTGACTTTCAAAATTTTATCCAAATTCAAGACTCTCAAAGACGTTGCGCAGAGGGTGGAACCAAACTTGGGGGTCCCCATTTGCGATGGGGCGATGTGTGAAATAGGTCACAACAGATCCCTAGGATCTAATAACTTGAATTTCAATAGGAAATGAAGAGCTAGACTCGACACCAAGAATGTGCACGCAAGATCCTTTTGCAAGGCGAGGTGCTAACATATGGTGGAGAGCTAGATTAACTGAAAGTAAACTTCTTTTGCAAATGCAGGCATCCACAAGCGGTGGGAATACTCCACTTATTACGTGGGTGTGATTATTACAAACATTTATAGGCTTGAAGCCAACCAATTAACCTCACTTCCACTTAAACTATGGGGGGTATACAATCCACACAACCACTTAATTACGTGGGGGGAATTACAAACAAATAAATTACAGCAACAAACAAAATGCTGTTAGTACTACTAAAAACAGCTTACAATTTGATCAATAAACAACTGCAATATGATTACCAAGAATTCCCAAAATGTCCAAAGGTTAGAGTATCACTTCCTCTAACATTTACAATGCTTAAATGATATAGAATGAGACTTAGAACAGCATTAAACAATTTCAAACTAATTTGATCAGAAACAGGAAAACACAGAAAATCAGATCAGCAAAGGGAGAATTCACCAATTTAGACGGAACTCCTCTGAAACAGCTCTGAATGCTTCCCGACCACAGTCGAACAACAGCTGGAAGCTACGCGTCCAAACTCCACTGAGAAATTGAGTCCAAAACAGAGAGAAACAACAAGCACGAATCCCAATGCAATAAGAACAAAGGTACGACCTTCAAGAAGGGTCGACCTTTTCCAAAAAATTAGAAACTCCACACTAAAATCTGCAAACTTGCAGAAAGGGGCACCCTCCACAGTAGAACAGCATGGGCTAACACTCAGAACCATACAAAAATCTGACTTGCAGCTATGAACAGAAAATAGCTTCAGCCAGTCCAAAACAACAACTTGTAAAAATAGGTTTTACATCAACAACCTGTTCAATTCCAACAATTGAAGCTCCATCTGTATTTCAATGTGATACAGCCATGATAATCCACCTAGGAAGCCATAGTTGCAGGCCCGAAGGATGGAGTGAAGATGCTAAGCTTCCCCTTAGCCAGGTTCTGGTTTCAAACCAGCAGCATAACACTACTTCCAATTTTCAAAAGATCAGATACAAAGGAAAAGGCGCCAATATATAAGCTCTCACCAAAAGAAGATGAAACACTTGAACTTCCAAAGAAACTCTTCACTTTCCAAAAGGGACGCCACTTTCTCCAAAAAGGCTTCATTTAAAATATCAAATAAACACTTTATTCCACCCTTCAAGTCGTCCCACTTAAGATGATGAATAAACATTTAATAAACTATTAAATGTATTTTACTTTATGGCCCCAACTTAAAAACAACTTAAAGTCATTAAGCTAGGCGTGGGGTACAACTCCAAAACGCATTTTAGCTAAGTATGAACTTAGCCCAAGGCACAAACCACCATCAAACTGAAAACTGAGATATTACCAAATCTGGATGATGAACTGCACAACACTGCTGATGAAGATACTGCCCAATATAGCCTTACTAAAAATAGCCATTGCTAAAAATAGTAAAGATGCATTAAAACCACAGTAAACCAAGCTGAGTAGGAAACACTGGAAATCCCAATTTGCTTACTAAATAGCCTATAGATTTCCGGAAATAGGCTAAAACCTCAAGAAGAGCGTAGGGCTAAATTGGGGACATTACAAAATTTATGACAAGTTTGGAATCGCCTTCATATGTAAATTTTTTATCCTCAATGAGAGGGCAATTTTGACCCCCCATAGCATAGCCATTGCATCAACCATGTTACAAGATTTCTCCCCCAATCCCCCCGAGTATCTTGCAATAACCTCTCCATTGTGATATCTAAGAATACCACCACCACTTGCCATCTTGGATTGCGTCAGCCATGTTACAAGATTTCTCCCCCAATCCCCCCGAGTATCCTGCAATAACCTCTCCATTGTGATATCTAAGAATACCACCACCACTTGCCATCTTGGGTTTCCTTTAGCAACCCCATCAAAATTAAGCTTTCCCCAATCTAAAGGAGGAGGTTTTCATTTAGTATTTTGGCGGGCTATTACTCTAGAGTTTCCAAATCTAGAGGGGTCCAAGTGTAGTCCCCATCTATTACCAATACGAGTCCCCATAGTAGATGGAGGGAAACTTGGAATTTTCCAAATGCTAACAGAAACACTTTTCCACTAACAACTTGGAGAAAGTCCCAAACCTCCTCATCATTCTTTTCAGAGTTTCAGAATATTCTATTATTCCTTTCTTTCCAAATACCCCAACAAATATGGTGTGGAACCTATTTCCCTAATTCCCTAATTCCCTAATCAAGGGGTGAGTATAAGGACATATCCAATTCTCAATTAAACCCTTTAGATTTTCGTTCATGGTCCAACTGAAGCCCAAATTCTGCAGAGCTAGACTCCAAATTTCCTCGAAGAAAGTACAACTCTCTCAATTGACCAACACTATCGTAGGAGGGGGAAAATGACAATGTTTGGGCCAGACTGTAAATATGACATCATTCGTGAATCAACACACCAAATCTTCAAAATTGACCCTCTACACTTGCATTGACCCTTGTTTGATTTACTCTTCTTAAAGGTGGTTATTTGACAGTGTTGACCAAAGAGCTTTGCTATATTGACTATGTTGACCAATGATCTTTGATACATAGACAACATTAACTCCTGTACCACTTATATTGACTATTTTTATTGCTGATTATGCTACATTGAGTGCAATATTCTACTTTTCATTGAGTCATCATGAGTTTTTATTTCTCTACTATATTTTTTAAGAAGAATCTATTACTGTACATGTGAAGTGATCATGAATTGAATTGTTATAAGTTACTATGTCAAAATTATGTTGTATTCTATTTATTGGCAATTATGAGTATCAGTATTCTTATAATTTATAATTTTGAATATATATTATTATATATATTCACGTACTCGTACCCAAGGAAAAAAAAATGCTGTCTGTCATATCGGCTTCCGGTACTCATACCTGCACTCGTACTCGAACCGGTAACTTAGCTTTTCTATATTCGGATATTTCAAGTCAACGTCTTTGAAGGGTGCACTCATGAAAGCAATGGGCCTTTCTTCTTTTTGGTCATTCTTTTTGTTGATGATAAAGCAGCCGCAGTCGTCTACTTCCAGGCCCAAGTTCGATGAAGATAAATAAATTAAATATAGCCTTGGCTATTTAATTTATTCATAATCGATTTAATAAATGAAGAGGTGCTTCATTATAAACAAATGTTTTTATTTATTAATAATTAATATTTAATTATTAAGCAAAGCCGACCCTCCTTGAAAATTGTGTCCCCTCTTGAAAAGACGTGTTTAGCATTTGAGACCGACTTGGTTCTTGAAGAGGTGCGATTCCTTGTTGGTGTATATATGCACATGATCTCTCCTCATTTGATCATCAAGTTAGTAACATATTCATTTTCTAGAAGGAGTTCATTTCTGTAGCAGCAATTCGTCATTTTTGGAGCAGCAGATCAATTTCAAGGAGTTCGATATATTCTTGTGTATTGCATCTTAGAGAGGTGCCCTTATTCTTTGTATCAATTTGGCATTGCATAGTGCCCGAGTGTAAGCAGATTTCTGCTCTTATTTGAATCAATATATAAGAGATATATTGGCTGGGTTTTTCTCCCTCGGGTTGAAGGGTTTTCCCAGGGTATTGGCTATGTCATTGTTGAAATTTGAATGAATTTTTGCATTGTAATCTGATCATATAAATCTAACATGGTATCAGAGCGGGTTTGAAGAAGATCTTGATCAGATTTGTGCATTGCAGCGATACTCTTTATTTTATTCCTCATCTTTGTTTACCTCTATCTCTTCGTCAAAATGGTGAATGGTCTTAAGATTGAGGATAGGCTTGAGGGAGCATCAAATTTCACTTCGTGGAGATTCAGGATCATGCTCACCTTGGAGGAAAGCAAATTGGCAGAATTTGTGGAGAGCTCCGCCCCCGAGCCTACGGATGAGGAAGAGAAGGCTCTATGGAAGAAGAAAGATATTAGGGCAAAGAAGATGTTAGTTGATTCCGTTAAAGATCATATTGTTCCTATTGTCTCCAAGTTAAAGACAGCAAGAGAGATGTTCAAAAATTTGGAGGAGATGTATGAAATCAATAACACAAGCCGAGCACTTGCACCGAAGCAACAACTCCATCATTTGAAGATGGCGAAAGGAGAATCTATTATTGCCTACTTCATGAGAATAACCGAGTTGAGAGATCAACTCTCGTCTATTGGGCATGTTGTTGATAGCAAGGACTTGACCATGCTGGCTCTTAATGGTCTTCCTTCATCTTGGGAGTCTTACATTCAGGGAATCAATGCAAGATCGAAACTTCCCAAGTTTGATCAGTTGAGGGCAGACTGTATTCAAGAAGAGTCTAGGTTGGCTGCAAGAGGTATTGGGCAAAACTCCATTAATGAAGACATTCATGTTCTTGCCACTCAATCCTCAAAGAAGAAAGGGAAAGATGGGAAGAAAGGTTATTTCAAGAGAAATAGAGACAAAGGAGCTGATGGTGGCCGCACATTTAAGAAGAAGAGGGACCTCTCCAAGGTCCAATGTTTTCGATGTGACAAGTATGGTCACTTTGCAAAGGAATGTCCTACCAGGCCGCAATTGCAAATGTTGATGAAGTCTCTCTACAAAAGGATTCAAGTGAATACTTATTCTATTCAGCCTTGTCAAGCAATGTAACTACCGACACCAACACTTGGCTGATCGATAATGGTGCGTCTTGCCACATCATCGGATTTAGGGAGCATCTATCTAATTTGGTGGAGAAAGATTCTAGCGAACAAGTCATTATTGGAGATGATGCTAGTTACTCTGTGAAAGGAGTCGGGACCTCATCTCTTCACTTGGATTCTGGTGCTTCCTTGCAATTGGATGATGTGCTATTTGTTCCAGGCATCAAGAGAAACCTTGTTTCCATCTCAGCCTTGGAAGACAAGGGTTACCAAATTTCTTTTTTAGAAGGCAAAGTTCTTATATGGGCTAAGAACTCCAACATCAAGACTGCTTGGGTGATTGGAGTTAGACATGGGTGTCTCTACAGGCTATGCACTTGTCCTCTTCAGGCTCTAGTGCATGATTCTTCAAGTTTGTGTGATCTTTGGCATCGAAGATTGGCTCACCTTCACTTTCGAGCTCTACCTATTATGGAGAAGATGGTCACTAGCTTTCCTAAATTCAACCAGAAGCATGAAGGAACCTGCAAGGGTTGCGCTTTGGGTAAAAATACAAAAGGTCCATTCCATAGTAGTGAAAGTAGATCCAAATGTGTTTTAGATCTTATTCATTCCGATTTATGTCGTCCAATGTTTGTTGCGTTTTCGAGTGGTTTCTTGTATTACATTATTTTTATTGATGACTACTCTAGAAAGACTTGGATTTACTTCTTGAGATCTAAAGAATTTGAGGAGATATTAGAGAGATTCAAAGAATTAAAAGCTCAGGTGGAGAATTTATCCGGAAAGAGGATCAAGGCCTTGAGATCCGATAACGAAGGAGAGTACACTTCTGTTATCTTCTGTAACTTTTGCATTGAAGCAGGGATTAAGAGGGAGTTCAATGTTCCTTATAATCCTCAACAGAACGATGTTGCGAAGAGAAAGAACAGATCTATTGTGGAAGCGGTCAAAGCCATGATTCATGACCAAGATCTACAAACCTCCCTTTGGGCTGAAGCATCCAAGATAGCTGTTTATGTTTAGAACAAAAATCCTCATAGAATCTTGGAGAATATAACTCCGGAAGAAGCATTCTCAGGGGTGAAGCCTAAAGTAAGTCATTTGAGGATCTTTGGATGTCCAGTGTATGTTCATGTACCAAAGGAAAAGAGGACAAAGTTGGAACCTTCTGGCAAGAAGGGATTTTTGGTAGGCTATAGTGAGACATCAAAAGCCTACAAAATCTACATTCCGGGTTAGAAGACAATTGAGATTAGTAGAGATGTCACATTTGAGGAAGATGTTGCATTTAGAAAATCCAAGGGCACTTATATGGAGATTGATGATGAAGAAC
>CM021104.1:240307208-240363114 GCA_007115665.2 Sequoiadendron giganteum | reverse complement strand
AAGTCCAAGTTTCAAAAGACTATAATGCTCATAATCCATAGCCTTTTCCCATTTAGGTTTACCCTTGGCCTCCGAATACTGTTGGGGCTCATAGATACTATGAATGTTGGCCATAAGAGCAAAGTTTACTATGTTCTTTTTGCTCTTGCCTTTGGACAAGTGTCCCTCAACAAGCTCATCATCATGAACATCACCAATGAGCTTCACCCACCACTTAGGACGACGAGGAGAAGAATCATCTTCCAAATCAAAATGAGCATCATCATGACTTGGGCAGCCTAGAATGATATCATCCATACTATTCTGAGGAAAATCTGCTAAGACAAAATCTTGACGAGGAGATTCCACACTGTTAGAATCATCAAAGTCCCTCCCTACTGGTGAAGGATCTATTCTGGGAGATTCTATGACATGTGAAGCATCGGAATCCCTTCCTTTAGGTGGAGCTACTGATAGCTTAGCTCCCAAATCCTTGGTCTTTAGAGGTTGATCGTCAAGACTCTTGATGGGAGAAGGGAGCAGAAAGGGCCCACCTTCCTCATCAAACAAATCCCTACTGAATGTCAACCATTCAGTAGCCACAGCAATCAGCCGATAGGCCTTGTGAGTGTCACTGTATCTTGCATCAACTTCTAGCCCTTCGAATCCAATTTGGTTCTTTTGGCATCTAGAATCCAGACATACGCAGTTGAACCAAAAACCCTGAGGTGGGTGATTTTTGGTTTCCTCCCAAACCATACTTCCTTAGGAGTCATCTTTTTAACGGCCTGTGTGGGAGACCGGTTAAGAAGGTAAACTATTGTATACACCATAGAAGCATAAATCGCGAAAAAATTGTAAAAATCGCAATTAAATCTGCAGAGTTCCCGATTTTAACCCAATATAAATCGCGATTTTTTCGGCAGTCAACGCCATGAAAAAATCGTTGAAAATCGTCTATAAATCAAGTTTTAAACTACAAAAAATCGTGAAAAAAACGGATTTAAAACAGCGGGAAAAAAAAAACCCTAAAAAACACGCTTTTTTTCTATAAAGACGACGCGTCTTCCCCTTCTTTGGCATCGCGCGGCTTTCCTTGGTTAAATGTGAAATTCTAAAGGCATTTGTTGAATTTGCGAACTGCTGAAGGCGTGTAAATAAGTCGTCTGTTGAAGTTTTGAAGGCGAAGTCTTGAATTTGTCAGCAGCCACAGTCGTGAGCATTCGTGAGCGGCAACATAGAGACGGACTTTGGAAATCGTGAGCATTCGTGAGCGGCAGCATAGACAGGTTTTTTTTTAAATTCCCGATTCCTCATTTGCGTTGTGAATATATATTGTTGATAAAAAAAAAAAAAAAAATTGTTATGAATCTATTGTGATAAAATATATATTTTATAATTTTCTTATTTTAAAATGCTGTGTGAATATATTGTGATAAAATAAATATTTTATAATTTATTTATTTTAAAATGTTGAATACCATTTTTATGAGTTAAATTATAAAATTATAAATAATACCATTTTTATTTTAAAAATAAATTGTGTAATCATTAAAAATAATATCTCCATATAAATTATTATGAATATATTGTTGGTAAAATATATATGTATGTATAATTTATTTTATTTAAAATGTTGAATACTATTTTTATGAGTAACTAAATTATTATGCTAAGTTACCGGATTCGCACCCGAAGGCCTCAAACCCGGTACGGGTTCACCTGCGGGTGCACCCTGTGCGTACCCAGGGCGCACCCAGTCAATTGGTGCGTGGACCCGAAGGTACTAGGCACGTACCCGGGCGTACCTCAAAGAACCCACGGCCCAGAACTTATAAAGTGGGCCCAAACATAAATAAAAAAACATTTTTTTTATTATTATATTGTCTCCTAACCCTAATCCGGCCCAATATGAGGTGCGCCATGGAGTTTTGTATGGTTTCAAAAGCCTTAAATTGGTGCAAGCTAAGTGATTATTCACTAGGATTCACTAGGATGGGTGACCTCCCAAGACGGACCAATGCTCCACCTCTATGAGCATCACCTAGATGCAATGAGTGCTAAGTGGACCATTCATTATCATGAGAGATGGGTTCTTGTGAACCACTACTCATGAATCATGGGTCAATGAGTTTGACTCGAAAACTACACGGTTGAATCCTGATAGCAATATCATAATTTGACATAATGTGGAAGAAACCTCCTACTTATCAAGTGATTGGTGTTTGTCAAGAATGTCTCTACAAACTTTCCACCCATCCTCTATAGGCCTTGTTGCATAATACATCAAGTTCATGTGAGCTTTGGCATAGAAGTCTTGCTCACATTCACTTCCAAGCACTTCCAACCATGGAGAAGATGGTCACCGGCATTCCTAAACTCAGCCAAGAGCATGAAGGTACTAATTGAGGATGCACACTGGGTAAGAATACTAAAAGACCCTTTCATAGTAGTGAAAGTAGATCTAAATGTATTCTAGATCTTGTTCATTCTGATTTGTGTGGTCCAATGTATGTTACTTCTTTGAGTGGTTTCTTGTATTCTGTAATTTTTAATGATGACTACTCTAGAAAGACTTGGATTTATTTCTTAAAGACTAAAGAATCTGAGGAAGTACTTGAGAGGTTCAAGGAATTTAAAGCTCAAGTTGAGAACTTGTCTAGGAAGAGGATCAAAGTTTTGAGATCTGACAACGGAGGAGAATACATCTCTGGAAGCTTTCGAAACTTTTGTATTGAAGCAAGCATTAAGAGGGAGTTTTGTGTTCCCTACAATCCACAACAGAACGGTGTAGCAAAAAGGAAGAACAGATCTATTGTAGAAGCAGCTAAGGCCATGATTCATGATCAGGATCTACAAATCTTCCTTTGGGCCGAAGCTTCTAGGACAGTTGTGTATGTCTTGAATCGAAGCCCTCATTGCATCTTGGAGGACATGACTCCTGAAGAAGCTTTCATAGGTGTAAAGCTTGAAGTCAATCATTTGAGAATATTTGGCTATCCTGTGTATATACATATCCCTAAAGATAAAAGGACAAAATTGGAACCATCTGGCAAGAAGGGAATATTTGTGGGCTACAGTGAGACTTCAAAAGCCTACAAGATTTACATTCCAGGTCAGAAACTAATAGAGATCAGCAAAGATCTTACATTTGAAGAAGATGTTGCATTCAAGAGATCTAAAGGCTATCACATGAGATAGACAATGAAGACCAAGAGTCTTCCCAAGATATGGAAGTTGACCATACTCCTGAGACTCAAAGGGAGACTACTGATCCAAAAGAAGATGATGAACCAATTGAGCCTTTGGAACCTACTGATGGGCCTACCGACATTGTTATTGGTAGAAAAAGACCTCTATGGGCTAGGAAAACAATGCAGGAGGCAGACAAGTTTGCAGCCCCTAGAGGAACATTCAGAGAAAGCAAAAGACCTCTAAAGTTTTTGAACTATGCTACATTGATGAGTCAAATGATTTAGTCTGAGCCTTCCAGTGTTGAGGAAGCTACAAGTTAGCAAGTATGGAAAGATGCTATGACTAAGGAATATCACTCTATCCTCACAAATGATGTTTGGGACATCGTACCCAGACCTGAAGGCAAATCTATGGTATCTTCTAAATGGCTCTTCAAGATCAAACATGCGGCTGATGGGAGCATTGAGAAGTACAAGGCTAGGTTCGTGGCTAGAGGATTCTCTCAGAAAGAGGGAGTAGACTATGAGGAAACCTTTGCTCCAGTTGCTCGTTAAACATCCATTAGGACCATCATTGCTCTTGCAGCATCTAAGGGATGGAAGATACACCAGATGGACGTGAAGACAGCATTTCTAAATGGTGTAATTGAGGAAGAGGTATATATTGAGCAACCTGATGGCTTTGAGGTTCATGGGAAGGAGTCTCATGTTTGCAGGTTGAAGAAGGCATTGTATGGCCTTAAGCAAGCTCCTCGTGCTTGGTACGAAAGAATTGATCAATACCTAATGAGTTTGGGTTTCTCCAAGAATGATGCTGATTCAAACCTTTACTTCATTGATGGCAATGCATTGATCTTGGTTCTATATGTTGATGATCTAATTCTTACTTGAGAAGATCACCTCATTATCAAATGCAAGAAGGAGCTAGCTTTTGAATTTGAAATGAAGGATCTTGGTCTCATGCACTACTTCCTTGGCCTAGAAGCATGGCAGAAGCCGGATGAGATCATTATGAGTCAAGGGAAGTATACTATTGACATATTGAAGAGATTTGGTATGACGGATTGTAAATCCATGTCTACGCCTATGGAGACCAACTTTCAGAAGCTAAAGGAGGCTGCAACTAGTTCAGATCTGGTGGATCCTACTATGTACATGTTGGGGTGTGTGTTTGGAGTACATGCAGACCTGAGAATAAAAATGCCCAAAGGACCCTCTTATCCTCTCTTGAAAAGTGCTTGCAAAAATCTAGTAGACAATACAATAACTCCAAGGTTTCTTTGGTCAGGTCTTGACATGTGGATAAGGCCAGTGGGCGTTGTGATTGCTGGTAATCACAAGGGGACTTACATGAAATTCTCTTTTGCGGGTTGAAAACTTAGACGGTTTTATCCTTGAAGGCTCTTTCGGTGGGTATCTTCAGATTTTCCAAAAAAAATAAAAAAAGGATAAGGGTTTAGAGATCTAGACTACGCCTAAGAATTCAAGAGACAGCAGTGAGTAGACAAAATGGGTAACCACACTTCGTTTCGCCACCTTTGGACAACTACGCGAAGCAGGTGCAATCTTCAACGGAAGTGATAAGAATTTTCATATTTGAATCGGTAATTGAAACAAACTGAAGTTAAGCATCCACGATTTAATGGCTCAGACTAACTTTACACGTCAAATGCAAATCATCCACTTGACAAAAGTATGAGCAAAATTTTATCCGCCACTGCGATCAAATCTATCACTCATCTAACCAACATGTAATGAAATGCTATTCTAATTCTACTCTAAGTGTTGAAGGAGAAATATTCAACCCTGCATACTACTTGAAAATAAAAGTTGTTCTTAGCAAATCATGCACAAGAGCTTTTATAAACGGAAATAGTTTCGTCGCAACAATCTTTTATTACTCACTTCACACATTACAAATGAGGGTCAATGAGTTTACATAGAGTTTCATAAATGGAATAAATGGCTCAAATTAAAAATGAGCCGACGGTCAAGATTTAACAAACGAAACCCTAATTAGGGTTTCCCAAAATAACTTCAGTTAACTGGCAATGAACAGCAATGAGTTGGCAATAGGAGCTATTTTCAAGGGACTATATCCCGATCCTCTCGAGCTGTCGTGTATTCGCCGAATCTGGACACGATCGAGGCAACCTCGTCCATGGTAACCTGCGGAAGCATGCCGATTCTGAATTCAAGCCCATCCATGCTCTCGGCGCATCTGGCGAAGGTCTCCTCCCACTCTGGTTCGGTCTTCTCAAAGGACTCTCTGATGCTCAAGAAGTTTGCCAATTTGGCCCAGTCCTGCCTCAAGATGGGCCCAGTGATGTAGAAGATATTTTCCTGGACACTTTTCTTCAAAACTTCCAACTGCAGGTCATTCTCTCGCAGCGCCTCTTTATCCAGGACATCGGCAATTATGTTGAGGATTTTGGCCTGAACTTCCTTGACCTGTTCCTCCAGTCTGATGCCATCAATCTTAACCATCTCCAAGACTTCACCTCGTGCCGTCAAGGTCCAATACCAAGTGTGGAAGTCATAGGCTGCTCCCGCTGCGATGACGCCTCCCTCTATCAATTCTTGCTTAGGAACTCCTTTCAGAATCCTAAGGCAAGGGATTATTCTATCCTGCACGTCTGGAAGGCTGTCCCATACTTCTACCAAAGAAGCGAACCTAGAAAGCAAGGCAGTGGCTTGGCCATAAACCAAAGTTAGCCGCTCCACAAATGTCTCAGCTTCAATCCCCTTTACGGCTATCCATTCTTTGGCCTCCTAAACCGTGAGCCTATTTTCTTCCATCTCTTTAATGGCCTCCTGCGAAGAGTTCGGAAGTAGAGGAGCTGCCGTAGTGTTCTGATCAAGTGGCTTGATCAAGTGCTGAATATATTCCCTTAAGCGCTCAATCTCTAATTGGCACTCCTTCCTTCTGGCTACCTCCTTCGCCAACCTTGATTTGATGGCGGACACAGAATTGTCCAAATCTTCCATTTCTTGGCCCTTAGTGGTTGGACCCAAGTCAATGGTCGTGATGGCGTAATCCTGTGGAGCCATATCCTCTTGTGGCTTGTCCACTGTAGGCACGGCGATTTGCACTGTCCTGTTGCCGGCCTCGTCTCTATGTATGTTGGAGAATTTCTTTGCCGACTTTTTGGGCACGGTTTGAGACAGTCTGGCCAAAAAGTCTGCCGTATCATCCTCTTCTGGTTCATCTGCCGGCACTTGTACCTTTAGCCTCTCCTTCAGCCAATCCGGTATCGTAAGCTGCTCAACACCGTCTTCTTCCGGCACGCCTTCTCTATCAGGAGCGTCTACAATTCCCCTAAGGGCTGAAATCATCCCTTCCTGAAAATCCTCATCTTGGGTGCCCACATTGTCGTCATCCGACTCCAATATTTCGGTGCCCGTGGGAGAAGGTGGCGCATCCTCATCTGGTTGAAGCTCCGCGTTGTTTTCAGGAATCGGAGAAGGATCCCTCATATCTGCTAGTGAAGCATCGGCGGTAGCCAGTATCTCCTCAATATTTCTGGAGGCGGCCGATTGAGAAGGTTTCATCTTTACCTGTTTCTGGACCGGCTCTTTGCCTGCGGCTATTTCTTTTCTTTTCCTAGATGTGGTGGCCTCTATCACTGGGAGGTCCTGTGATGCTCCCGCATTGGAAGAATAAGACTCCGCCTCGCTTAGCATATCATAGGTCAGGGTTATCTTCTGGCGCCTTAATTCTTGAACTCGTTGATCAACCCACCACTGAGTAAACTTGATAACAGGCCTCATCAAGACGTTCAAGTCAGCATGTTCTGCTTCTGACCACTGGACAGCGGGCAAAGCTGAATTCTCATCGAAGTGTGGTTGCGTCTGATTCTCGTCCTCCTCCAACTGATCTGGCACGTGACAAAATTCTGTTGCCCTGATTAAGCTGAGAGGTAATCTGGACCACATCCTCCGTCTGACCTCAAATTCATCCGCAGCATTTGCCCAATAGTCCTCCAGTTCGACCCTATGCTTGTACCTCCTTCCATCCACCATTTTGATGGGGTGATGGGGGTCGTAGTGATTTCTGGCCGGATATGGAGAGAAAGGGTAATGCTGTATCTCGATTCTGGCACTGTCAGCTGCCTGTGATGACGGACACGACTCCAGCATGTTCCTTATAAAGAAGGGAAAAGTAACTGCCACCTTTTGCTTTGCTCTTTGAAGACCCTGAAAATCTTCTAACTGCCTCAACACTTCAAGCAGGACCATCTTATTCGTGGGGAAGATAGGCAGACGGTACGGGCTTCCAGTGAATCCTTGAATTCTGATATACGTAAATCTTGGATACTGGATAAACCAAGACCCGTATTTACCGATTAGGCTTTTGGCTTCATGTGTCAGCCGCTGATGCGTCCCTCCCTGGAGTATCCTGGTGATGTACATTAGGAACGCGTCGTGGGCTCGTCTAAAATGCGCCTTCTCCCTCAGCTGGAGTTGTGGGTAACAGTCATAAGGTTTTAGCTCGTTCTCCTTACTGCCAACCGTGCCTTTGCAGATCAAGCCTGCATATCTATAAGTTCTGGCTAACATATAGACGACGTAAGAACCCATATGAAACGTTTTGGTCTTCTCTAGATTGATAAGCTGGTGGTGAAGATTATTGCTTATCATCCTAGCCCAGTTGAACATTTTGACACCTTCTGTGAGGTCCTCAATGAAATAATACATCCACGGCTCAAAGGGTGCTCCCGAGGGACTGCCTGCCACTCTGTTCAGCAAGATAATAATATCTCCATAGTCCTCCTTGAAGTCCGTGCGCATCAACTTCTTTGGCATCTTCTTAAAGGACGGTCTAGGCTTGTCTAGCCAAGATTTGTTAAGGTTGGCGGCACAAAGATCAGGATTTTTGTCATATAACTTCTGAGCATCTTCCTTGGTCTTGTAGACAGTTTTAGGATATGCCGGAATGCCGAAGGCTTCCTGAATGGCCACCTCTGTCAGATGTGCCAACACTCTCCCATCAGGCGCCACAATCCGCCTTGACTCAGCATCATAGTGAAGTGCACACTCCACCATCAGTTCAGCACAGCAAAGTGCAGGCTGGAATCCGGCAGCTTGAAATATGCCATTTCTCACTATCCTTCTAGCTGCAGGCGTTGGTAAGGGTCCGTTGTGTCCATATATCCTCTTTTTAAATTCCACGAGATCGATGTGGCCAAGATCAGTGTCTGAGACATTTTTCCACTTAGACTTTATTCTGGTCTCTGGCTGCGATCCTTTACTTGCAAACTTCATCTGTGCCTGCCTGGATATTTCGCTTTGATCGATCGGCAGCCTGCAAGCACAAGATACTTAACATTAATACAATATCATTTAAGAATTAATGAGTTTCGGGGTATAGCTTAGACAAAATCGCACTTTCAGCCTTATTAAATTAAAATTTCTGTCAAAAAGCAAGCTGAAAGTAATTAAATTCGCCTATCATGAATGAAATTCGTGCCGGAAACGAAGTAGAAGATAGAAACACAGCGCAAATGCGTTGTCGATTAACTTCCAAACCTCAAAGATCACGTTGTGGCTGTAAATGAATTTAAAAATTCAAAGAAATCTGCCAGAAGAAGTGCGCCACTATGCTGGAAGTACGATTTCAGCAAAGAAATAAATTACTTCTCTCAAAAATCACGCCTGTCAATAAGAGAATGCTATCTCGATTCTCACAATGATGTTATTCTCACAAACTTCTCCTTCGAGAATGTTTTCCTGAAGATTCGAGAGAGATAGTTGCTTCTCAGCCGGAATTTGTGAAGAAATGAGTTGCTGAAACTCATTTTATGGCTGAGAAGTGCGATTTTCCTCAAGGCATTGCTTTCTTTCTTTTGATTTTCTTCCAATTTTTAGAAACGTTTTCTCCTCGGATTAGCAAACTTCTAATTTCACTTTCAGTTATCGAGGCAAGTTTCTAACTTTCGTCTCTGTGCCATCTCTGCTGAGATTTTCGAATTTTCTCAAGGAAAATTGACTAAGTGTTGGAAAATATATTAAATTAATTGTCCAAAATTATTTTTCCAACGTATTTTAAATCCTTCCGAACATGGCAAAGTTTAAACTTATCTAAGGCAGACTAGTTTAATCTTCCAAATAATCTCCGGATTTTGAATTTTTAATTAAAATTCCCTAAGTGTCAGGGAAATAAAAAAATAAAAAAATATTAAATTCCAACCCGTTTAATCTTGATACATGGCTAATTTCGTTCGTCAGAGGCAAAATATCTCTTTTTAAATTGTCTGCCTAGCCAAAATGTGCTCAATAGCTCATCTGCCAAATTTTAATTCTCTAGGCGGAGTTCTGACCTTTCTGGACATTTTTATTTTAGCCGAATGATTCATCTTCTGGGTTGGGCGAACCTGGAGACCTCTGCCACTTTGCCATTTTTTTACTAGCGCTTTAGGAATTTTCCAAGCTGAGAGGGGCGGACTTCATGTTTGCTCTGCCAAGCACTCTTCATTTTGTGCCAAAAAATTTCACTCCGTTGTGCTGGGGCGTGATTTTTATGCCGGCCAAAACCTCTTCTTCTTCTAGACATTTCTCCGTTTTTCATGCCTTAGGATAATTTTCTCTTCAAGAGTTGGGCGAATGTCTTATAATTCCTTGCCTATGGCGTATTTTATCATCCATTGGTCTTAGATTTTCCTTGCCATGGCGAATTTTATTTGTGCCTTGTCCAACGGAAAATTTCACTTGTTTCCATCATTTAATTCAATTTTCAATGAATTATCTTGCAATTTTACCCCTTTCCAAACACCTTGGAGCGCACCCCTTCATGTTTTACCCTTCTCCACACTTCTTGGGGGCGGACTTTGTGTTTTTCATGCCATTTCCTCTAAGGCTGGGCGGACTTCATGAATTTTATGCCATTTTCCTTAAGGGCGGACTTTAGCTTCCTTGTGCCATTTTCCTTAGGCTGGGCGGACTTCATGAGTTTCATGCCATTTTCACTAGGCTGGGCGGACTTTGACCTTTTTGTGCCATCCTTTTCTAGGGGCGGACTTTGACTTCTCCATGCCACTTTCCATATGGCGCACTTCCTACCTTGCTGGGCAGACTTTGAGTTCCTTGTGCCAAGGGCGGACTTTGCAACCTTCATGCCTATGGCGGACTTGAAGACTTTCATGCCATGGGCGGACTTGGTGAATTTCTTGCCAGTGCCTACCTTTGGCATGCCAAAGGTAGGGCGGACCTTGACTTTTCATGCCATTCCTCTCTTGATGGCGCCATTCTCAGACTTAGACATTTTTCAAAAATTCCTGCCATTTTTCACTTTACCTTGATTTTTTTGATTTCTGGAGACATATTGATTTTCTGCTCTGTGGGATCCAAAAATAGAAACTTTTTCCCAAAATAGAAACTTTCCAAAAATAGAAAAAGCAAAAAGCATCCCTAAAAAATAGGGACTCCAGAATGGCCTAAAAATGCCAAAAATCAAAAAAGCAAAAAGCAAAAAAGCAGATTCCCTAAAAAATAGGAAGTGTCAGAAACGATCGAAAGCAATGGCGATCTTCGTCCACCGGGTCTTCTAAGCATTTCTATGACGTTAAGGCCCAAAAACGAGTTCAAAATCTCAACTTAGCCAGACTGACTTTCAAAATTTTATCCAAATTCAAGACTCTCAAAGACGTTGCGCAGAGGGTGGAACCAAACTTGGGGGTCCCCATTTGCGATGGGGCGATGTGTGAAATAGGTCACAACAGATCCCTAGGATCTAATAACTTGAATTTCAATAGGAAATGAAGAGCTAGACTCGACACCAAGAATGTGCACGCAAGATCCTTTTGCAAGGCGAGGTGCTAACATATGGTGGAGAGCTAGATTAACTGAAAGTAAACTTCTTTTGCAAATGCAGGCATCCACAAGCGGTGGGAATACTCCACTTATTACGTGGGTGTGATTATTACAAACATTTATAGGCTTGAAGCCAACCAATTAACCTCACTTCCACTTAAACTATGGGGGGTATACAATCCACACAACCACTTAATTACGTGGGGGGAATTACAAACAAATAAATTACAGCAACAAACAAAATGCTGTTAGTACTACTAAAAACAGCTTACAATTTGATCAATAAACAACT
Organism: Sequoiadendron giganteum; assembly: GCA_007115665.2. Taxonomy (NCBI): domain Eukaryota; kingdom Viridiplantae; phylum Streptophyta; class Pinopsida; order Cupressales; family Cupressaceae; genus Sequoiadendron; species Sequoiadendron giganteum. The sequence goes on along the minus strand of CM021104.1, from coordinate 240,351,840 downwards.
GCAATATGATTACCAAGAATTCCCAAAATGTCCAAAGGTTAGAGTATCACTTCCTCTAACATTTACAATGCTTAAATGATATAGAATGAGACTTAGAACAGCATTAAACAATTTCAAACTAATTTGATCAGAAACAGGAAAACACAGAAAATCAGATCAGCAAAGGGAGAATTCACCAATTTAGACGGAACTCCTCTGAAACAGCTCTGAATGCTTCCCGACCACAGTCGAACAACAGCTGGAAGCTACGCGTCCAAACTCCACTGAGAAATTGAGTCCAAAACAGAGAGAAACAACAAGCACGAATCCCAATGCAATAAGAACAAAGGTACGACCTTCAAGAAGGGTCGACCTTTTCCAAAAAATTAGAAACTCCACACTAAAATCTGCAAACTTGCAGAAAGGGGCACCCTCCACAGTAGAACAGCATGGGCTAACACTCAGAACCATACAAAAATCTGACTTGCAGCTATGAACAGAAAATAGCTTCAGCCAGTCCAAAACAACAACTTGTAAAAATAGGTTTTACATCAACAACCTGTTCAATTCCAACAATTGAAGCTCCATCTGTATTTCAATGTGATACAGCCATGATAATCCACCTAGGAAGCCATAGTTGCAGGCCCGAAGGATGGAGTGAAGATGCTAAGCTTCCCCTTAGCCAGGTTCTGGTTTCAAACCAGCAGCATAACACTACTTCCAATTTTCAAAAGATCAGATACAAAGGAAAAGGCGCCAATATATAAGCTCTCACCAAAAGAAGATGAAACACTTGAACTTCCAAAGAAACTCTTCACTTTCCAAAAGGGACGCCACTTTCTCCAAAAAGGCTTCATTTAAAATATCAAATAAACACTTTATTCCACCCTTCAAGTCGTCCCACTTAAGATGATGAATAAACATTTAATAAACTATTAAATGTATTTTACTTTATGGCCCCAACTTAAAAACAACTTAAAGTCATTAAGCTAGGCGTGGGGTACAACTCCAAAACGCATTTTAGCTAAGTATGAACTTAGCCCAAGGCACAAACCACCATCAAACTGAAAACTGAGATATTACCAAATCTGGATGATGAACTGCACAACACTGCTGATGAAGATACTGCCCAATATAGCCTTACTAAAAATAGCCATTGCTAAAAATAGTAAAGATGCATTAAAACCACAGTAAACCAAGCTGAGTAGGAAACACTGGAAATCCCAATTTGCTTACTAAATAGCCTATAGATTTCCGGAAATAGGCTAAAACCTCAAGAAGAGCGTAGGGCTAAATTGGGGACATTACAAAATTTATGACAAGTTTGGAATCGCCTTCATATGTAAATTTTTTATCCTCAATGAGAGGGCAATTTTGACCCCCCATAGCATAGCCATTGCATCAACCATGTTACAAGATTTCTCCCCCAATCCCCCCGAGTATCTTGCAATAACCTCTCCATTGTGATATCTAAGAATACCACCACCACTTGCCATCTTGGATTGCGTCAGCCATGTTACAAGATTTCTCCCCCAATCCCCCCGAGTATCCTGCAATAACCTCTCCATTGTGATATCTAAGAATACCACCACCACTTGCCATCTTGGGTTTCCTTTAGCAACCCCATCAAAATTAAGCTTTCCCCAATCTAAAGGAGGAGGTTTTCATTTAGTATTTTGGCGGGCTATTACTCTAGAGTTTCCAAATCTAGAGGGGTCCAAGTGTAGTCCCCATCTATTACCAATACGAGTCCCCATAGTAGATGGAGGGAAACTTGGAATTTTCCAAATGCTAACAGAAACACTTTTCCACTAACAACTTGGAGAAAGTCCCAAACCTCCTCATCATTCTTTTCAGAGTTTCAGAATATTCTATTATTCCTTTCTTTCCAAATACCCCAACAAATATGGTGTGGAACCTATTTCCCTAATTCCCTAATTCCCTAATCAAGGGGTGAGTATAAGGACATATCCAATTCTCAATTAAACCCTTTAGATTTTCGTTCATGGTCCAACTGAAGCCCAAATTCTGCAGAGCTAGACTCCAAATTTCCTCGAAGAAAGTACAACTCTCTCAATTGACCAACACTATCGTAGGAGGGGGAAAATGACAATGTTTGGGCCAGACTGTAAATATGACATCATTCGTGAATCAACACACCAAATCTTCAAAATTGACCCTCTACACTTGCATTGACCCTTGTTTGATTTACTCTTCTTAAAGGTGGTTATTTGACAGTGTTGACCAAAGAGCTTTGCTATATTGACTATGTTGACCAATGATCTTTGATACATAGACAACATTAACTCCTGTACCACTTATATTGACTATTTTTATTGCTGATTATGCTACATTGAGTGCAATATTCTACTTTTCATTGAGTCATCATGAGTTTTTATTTCTCTACTATATTTTTTAAGAAGAATCTATTACTGTACATGTGAAGTGATCATGAATTGAATTGTTATAAGTTACTATGTCAAAATTATGTTGTATTCTATTTATTGGCAATTATGAGTATCAGTATTCTTATAATTTATAATTTTGAATATATATTATTATATATATTCACGTACTCGTACCCAAGGAAAAAAAAATGCTGTCTGTCATATCGGCTTCCGGTACTCATACCTGCACTCGTACTCGAACCGGTAACTTAGCTTTTCTATATTCGGATATTTCAAGTCAACGTCTTTGAAGGGTGCACTCATGAAAGCAATGGGCCTTTCTTCTTTTTGGTCATTCTTTTTGTTGATGATAAAGCAGCCGCAGTCGTCTACTTCCAGGCCCAAGTTCGATGAAGATAAATAAATTAAATATAGCCTTGGCTATTTAATTTATTCATAATCGATTTAATAAATGAAGAGGTGCTTCATTATAAACAAATGTTTTTATTTATTAATAATTAATATTTAATTATTAAGCAAAGCCGACCCTCCTTGAAAATTGTGTCCCCTCTTGAAAAGACGTGTTTAGCATTTGAGACCGACTTGGTTCTTGAAGAGGTGCGATTCCTTGTTGGTGTATATATGCACATGATCTCTCCTCATTTGATCATCAAGTTAGTAACATATTCATTTTCTAGAAGGAGTTCATTTCTGTAGCAGCAATTCGTCATTTTTGGAGCAGCAGATCAATTTCAAGGAGTTCGATATATTCTTGTGTATTGCATCTTAGAGAGGTGCCCTTATTCTTTGTATCAATTTGGCATTGCATAGTGCCCGAGTGTAAGCAGATTTCTGCTCTTATTTGAATCAATATATAAGAGATATATTGGCTGGGTTTTTCTCCCTCGGGTTGAAGGGTTTTCCCAGGGTATTGGCTATGTCATTGTTGAAATTTGAATGAATTTTTGCATTGTAATCTGATCATATAAATCTAACATGGTATCAGAGCGGGTTTGAAGAAGATCTTGATCAGATTTGTGCATTGCAGCGATACTCTTTATTTTATTCCTCATCTTTGTTTACCTCTATCTCTTCGTCAAAATGGTGAATGGTCTTAAGATTGAGGATAGGCTTGAGGGAGCATCAAATTTCACTTCGTGGAGATTCAGGATCATGCTCACCTTGGAGGAAAGCAAATTGGCAGAATTTGTGGAGAGCTCCGCCCCCGAGCCTACGGATGAGGAAGAGAAGGCTCTATGGAAGAAGAAAGATATTAGGGCAAAGAAGATGTTAGTTGATTCCGTTAAAGATCATATTGTTCCTATTGTCTCCAAGTTAAAGACAGCAAGAGAGATGTTCAAAAATTTGGAGGAGATGTATGAAATCAATAACACAAGCCGAGCACTTGCACCGAAGCAACAACTCCATCATTTGAAGATGGCGAAAGGAGAATCTATTATTGCCTACTTCATGAGAATAACCGAGTTGAGAGATCAACTCTCGTCTATTGGGCATGTTGTTGATAGCAAGGACTTGACCATGCTGGCTCTTAATGGTCTTCCTTCATCTTGGGAGTCTTACATTCAGGGAATCAATGCAAGATCGAAACTTCCCAAGTTTGATCAGTTGAGGGCAGACTGTATTCAAGAAGAGTCTAGGTTGGCTGCAAGAGGTATTGGGCAAAACTCCATTAATGAAGACATTCATGTTCTTGCCACTCAATCCTCAAAGAAGAAAGGGAAAGATGGGAAGAAAGGTTATTTCAAGAGAAATAGAGACAAAGGAGCTGATGGTGGCCGCACATTTAAGAAGAAGAGGGACCTCTCCAAGGTCCAATGTTTTCGATGTGACAAGTATGGTCACTTTGCAAAGGAATGTCCTACCAGGCCGCAATTGCAAATGTTGATGAAGTCTCTCTACAAAAGGATTCAAGTGAATACTTATTCTATTCAGCCTTGTCAAGCAATGTAACTACCGACACCAACACTTGGCTGATCGATAATGGTGCGTCTTGCCACATCATCGGATTTAGGGAGCATCTATCTAATTTGGTGGAGAAAGATTCTAGCGAACAAGTCATTATTGGAGATGATGCTAGTTACTCTGTGAAAGGAGTCGGGACCTCATCTCTTCACTTGGATTCTGGTGCTTCCTTGCAATTGGATGATGTGCTATTTGTTCCAGGCATCAAGAGAAACCTTGTTTCCATCTCAGCCTTGGAAGACAAGGGTTACCAAATTTCTTTTTTAGAAGGCAAAGTTCTTATATGGGCTAAGAACTCCAACATCAAGACTGCTTGGGTGATTGGAGTTAGACATGGGTGTCTCTACAGGCTATGCACTTGTCCTCTTCAGGCTCTAGTGCATGATTCTTCAAGTTTGTGTGATCTTTGGCATCGAAGATTGGCTCACCTTCACTTTCGAGCTCTACCTATTATGGAGAAGATGGTCACTAGCTTTCCTAAATTCAACCAGAAGCATGAAGGAACCTGCAAGGGTTGCGCTTTGGGTAAAAATACAAAAGGTCCATTCCATAGTAGTGAAAGTAGATCCAAATGTGTTTTAGATCTTATTCATTCCGATTTATGTCGTCCAATGTTTGTTGCGTTTTCGAGTGGTTTCTTGTATTACATTATTTTTATTGATGACTACTCTAGAAAGACTTGGATTTACTTCTTGAGATCTAAAGAATTTGAGGAGATATTAGAGAGATTCAAAGAATTAAAAGCTCAGGTGGAGAATTTATCCGGAAAGAGGATCAAGGCCTTGAGATCCGATAACGAAGGAGAGTACACTTCTGTTATCTTCTGTAACTTTTGCATTGAAGCAGGGATTAAGAGGGAGTTCAATGTTCCTTATAATCCTCAACAGAACGATGTTGCGAAGAGAAAGAACAGATCTATTGTGGAAGCGGTCAAAGCCATGATTCATGACCAAGATCTACAAACCTCCCTTTGGGCTGAAGCATCCAAGATAGCTGTTTATGTTTAGAACAAAAATCCTCATAGAATCTTGGAGAATATAACTCCGGAAGAAGCATTCTCAGGGGTGAAGCCTAAAGTAAGTCATTTGAGGATCTTTGGATGTCCAGTGTATGTTCATGTACCAAAGGAAAAGAGGACAAAGTTGGAACCTTCTGGCAAGAAGGGATTTTTGGTAGGCTATAGTGAGACATCAAAAGCCTACAAAATCTACATTCCGGGTTAGAAGACAATTGAGATTAGTAGAGATGTCACATTTGAGGAAGATGTTGCATTTAGAAAATCCAAGGGCACTTATATGGAGATTGATGATGAAGAACCTGCTCAGGACATGGAAGTTGATCATGTTCTTGAGATTTAGAGGGAGGCTCCAGAACCTAAAGGATATGATGATCCAATCGAGCCCTTGGAACCTACTGATGGGCCTACAGATATTGTGATTGGAAGGAAAAGACCTCTTTGGGCTAGGAAAATAATGCAAGAAGTAGAAAGTTGTGCAGCCCCAAGAGGAACGTTCAGAGAAAGTAAGAGACCTAATAAGTTCTCCAGTTATGTAGCTTTGATGAGTCAGATTATTGAGTCAGAGCCTTCTAGTGTTGAGGAAGTTTCTAGTCAATAGGTTTGGAAAGATGCCATGTCTGAAGAGTATCAATCCATTCTTAAGAATGATGTTTGGGACATCGTTCCTAGACCCGAAGTCAAATCTGTGGTGTCTTCTAAATGGCTCTTCAAGATCAAGCATGCGGTTGATGGGAGCATTGAGAAGTACAAGGCCAAATTCGTGGCTAGAGGGTTTTCACAAAAAAGAGGGAGTTGACTATGAAGAAACCTTTGCTCCAGTGGCTCGTTATACTTCTGTCAGGACCATCATTGCTATTACTGCATCTAGAGGATGGAAAATTCACCAAATGGATGTAAAGACAACCTTTCTGAATGGGGTAATAGAGGAAGAGGTTTACATTGAGCAACCTGATGGATTTGAGGTACATGGGAAGGAGTCTCATGTTTGCAGGTTGAAGAAGGCCTTGTATGGTCTTAAGCAGGCTCCTCGTGCTTGGTACGAAAGGATTGATCGTTACCTGTTGAGTTTGGGTTTCTCAAAGAATGATGCAGATTCAAACCTCTACTTCAAGGTAATAAATGGTGAAGCATTGATTTGGTTTTGTATGTTGATGATTTGATTATCACTGGAGAAGAACACCTCATTCTTAAATGTAAGGAGTTAGCTTCTAAGTTTGAGATGAAGAATCTGGGTCTCATGCATTACTTCCTTGGCTTAGAAGTTTGGCAAAAGCCAGATGAGATGATTCTAAGTCAAGGGAAGTATACCATTGCCATTTTGAAAAGGTTTGCCATGATTGACTGCAAACCTATGTCTACACCTATGGAGACTAATTTACATAATTTGAAGGAGGCTGCAGCTAGCTCAGATCTGGTGGACACCACGATGTACAGGCAGTTGATTGGTTCATTGATGTATCTAGTTAACACTAGACCGGATATTTGCTATGCTATGCAGTGAGTACACTTAGTCAGTTCATGTGTGAGCCAAGGCAGATACATCTTGTTGCAGCAAAACATTTCTTGAGATACTTGTGTGGCACAGTTGGATATGGGTTGAGATATTCTTCAGGCGTGGATTTGAAACTGCATGGTTTTATTGATTCTGATTGGGCAGGGTGTGTTACTGATTGGAAGAGTACCTCTGGTTGTTGCTTTAGTCTGGGATCTGCTATGATATCCTGGTGCAGCAGGAAGCAGTCTTTAGTGGCATTGAGTACAACAGAGGCCGAGTATATTGCAGCTTGTGTGGCAGCTCATGAAGCAATGTGGCTTCGAAGTTCAAAAGCTCCTTGTAGAATTGTTTGGACAATTAATGGAGCCTACTATCATTCATTGTGATAACTAGAGCTGTGTGAAGCTTTCTGTCAATCCTATGTTTCATGACAAAACTAAGCATGTTGAGATCAAATACCATTATATCAGAGATATGGTATTGAAGAAAGCTATTCAGTTGAGGTATATCAACACTGATGAGTAGACGACAAACATTCTCACCAAGCCTCTCTCCAAGATAAAATTTGTGTACTTTCAAGATAAGCTGGGTATGGTGGAGAATTGAGCCCTAGTTGAGAAGGAGTCTCAGTATCAGTGATCCTCTTTTAATGCATTTCTCTATTGAGAGAGATTTGAGGTGCAAGCCCTTGATAATGCATTTCTCCTTGAGATTTGAGGTGAAAGCCCTTGTTTCCATCCTCTGGGAGAGCCATGGTGGATGTCATGTGTGTGAATCCATGACAACATCACTCGAGGGAGTCCTTGATGATTCTCTTGTAATTGTGTTTCACCCTATGGGAGAGCCATGGTGAATGTCACGGTGAGGTGACAACATCACATTGAGTGATGAGCACTTGTACATACCATCTATGGAGGTAGCCATGATGGTTGATATCACGATGAGGTGATAAACTCTTTTCTCACATGGATGTAGCCATGTTGATTGACATCACGATGAGGTGATATTTTTTGTACAACAGGAAGTATTCCTCCCTACCTGAGAGGGAGTGTTGATGATAAGGCAGCTGCAGTCGTCTACTTCCAGGCCCAAGTTCGCTGAAGATAAATAAATTAAATATAGCCTTGGCTATTTAATTTATTCATAATTGATTTAATAAATGAAGGGGTGCTTCATTATAAACAAATGTTTTTATTTATTAATAATTAATATTTAATTATTAAGCAAAGCCAACCCTCCTTGAAAATTGCGCCCCTCTTGAAAAGACGTGTTTAGCATTTGAGGCTGATTTGGTTCTTGACGAGGTGCGATTCCTTCTTGGTGTATATATGCACATGATCTCTCCTCATTTGATCATCAAGTTAGTAACATATTCATATTCTAGAAGGAATTCATTTCTATAGCAACAATTCGTCATTTTTGGAGCAGCAGATCGATTTCAAGGAGTTTGATATATTCTTGTGTATTGCATCTTAGAGAGGTGCCCTTATTCTTTTTATCAATTTGGCATTGCATTGTGCCTGAGTTGTAAGAAGATTTCTGCTCTTATTTGAATCAATATATAGGAGATATATTGGCTGGGTTTTTCTTCCTCGGGTTGGAGGGTTTTCCCAGGGTATTGGCTATGTCATTGTTGAAATTTGAATTAGTTTTTGCATCCTAATCTGATCATATAAATCTAACACTTTTGCATTAACATGGCTGCACATGTATGAACAAAAGCAAATGAATGTATGTGAATAATCAGGATTTATCAAGACAGGAGCATTTGCAATGGCCTTTTTGATTTATTCAAATGCTACCTTGGCTTCTAGAGTCTTGGCATCAATTTTTTAGCATTGCATTCAATGACCTTAGTATTTCAACAAATCTAGTGATAAATTTTCTCACAAAATTAATCTTGCCAAAATAAGATTTCATTTCTTTTTTATTGGTAGGTGGTTGAATTTTCATGATGGGTTCCACTCTCTTTAGATCAATTGATATTCCCTTATCAAAGATAAAGTGTCCTAACAATTTTCCATTTGTTACTTTGAACATACATTTCTTTGGATTTAATGAAATCCCATGGTCTAGACAAATTTTTGCAATACTTTCTTTAAATTTTCTATAGGTCTCCTCTATTCTTTGAGAAAATAGTTAAATCATCCATATAGATAGTGATACATTTTCCTACTAGACCATTAAAAACAATATCCATTGCATGTTGGAAAGTGGCACCCCATGTTGATTAACCCAAATGACAATTGTGATAAGCAAATGTACCCCATTTGGTTGTAAAGGCTATCTTGAGTCTATTCTCATGGTTGGCCATTCCCTGATTATACCTTGAATAACCATCTAGGAATGACATCATTTGGGATCTAATCACTATTTGCAATACATTATCTAGAGAAGGTAGAGGATAGTTATCTTTTTCTAAATCCTTAATTAAGTTCCTAAATTTGACGCATAACCTTATTTCTCCACTCTTCTTCCTAACTGGCACTAAATTGGCTACCCAAGTAGAATGCCTTATTCCAAATATAATTCAGGTGGATAGCAATTTCTTCACCTCCTAAAATATGAGGGGTTCCAACAAGCATTTATTGGCCTTTGTTTTTGTCTAAATGGATTTGCTCCTAGCTTTAGTGGAAGGGTGTGTGTAATGATAGATGTATCGTAAGTCATTAAATCCTCATAACTCCAAGCTATCACTTGTTGGTAATCTTTTAATACTTTGGTGATACCATCTCTTTCTTCTGGTGTACATATTTTGCCAATTTGAACATTTTTTGGTTCTTTCTTTTCTCCCAAATTAATTGGTATATACTTTATTTAGATTTTGGCATGTCTTTTTGCTTGCCAATTTGATTTGTGTTGAAAGGTCTCTTCAATTCTACCATTCCTTTAGGAATTGTGTTTGTTTTTAGATTGATTATTCCAAAAGAAAAAGAGATCATAGAGAGCAAAATAAAGATGTTCTAGGAAAACACAACAAACAGATTTAAAATAGAAAATAGTGATCAAAGGGTGCCTTTGCAGATTTGGAGCAGCCCACGGTGCATTTGGAGTAACCCACAATTAGTTTGGAGTAGCCCATGGTCCATTTGGAGTAACAAGTTTTAGAGGAATGCTATTCTTTGAATCTTTTCCTTTTATTTTTCTTTTTGCACTTGCCATTCATTTCTACATTTTTTTTCTCATCTTTCCATAATGACTTCATTTTTTTCTTGTTCCATAATCCATTTTTCCCTCTCTCTCACATATTCTCTCTCTATTTTTATCTACAAAGTGCAAACATTAAAAAAGTTTCTTATTTTCAAGGATACACAGGGAAGTGTCTTTGCCCCCAACCCATGTTCCTTCCCCCACCCTTGTCCTGAAAACACTAGGGCAATAGGGGATGTACCCACCCTTGTTCTTGTTGGAAGAATGAGGAGATCATTGGTGCCATTGTTGGCAACTTGAGCATGTAGGATAAGCACAAGGTATACTATTATGTGTTGCAGTGTTGTCATTGATGTCAACATTGCATCTTGGTGTGAAGACTTTTGTGCAGATCGTTTGTGGTTGGTTCCAAGATACTTTAGGATGTTTGTGGAAGACAATTTTGCAAGATGGTTTGATCTAGTAAAGTTGATTATGATGAAAATTGACTAAGTGTCAATTTTGATATTTCTGGGTACAGAGCATCCAGTTTTTGGATCCGCACTGGTCTGCAAATTAACTTTCCACTCCGCGGTTCTAATATGTTTTTGTTGGTTAATAGAAGCATCTAATTCTAGAATTCCATTTTGCTTTGGCTTTTGGTTTGAAAATTATGAATGACAGAAGTTCGGCTTGGCAAAATTACAATCATTTCCTGTACAGTACATGTGAGGAGAGTCCGCACTTCTTCGCGGATAGGATTTTGGCTTTGCGGATTTAAGGAGATGTTGATAGATGTCAATAGAGTATGAATTCTAGTTGGCATAATGTTTTGAGGTACGCGTGTTCGAATATGGGTATACAGTTGAAGAATCTTTGTATTAGGTCTTTTGCAGTGCCGACCTAATAGGTGTGAAGGTATGCGAAGATTAATTAAGCATTGCGGAGTTATGTGGGAGCTATTATAGGTCCATGCCGACCTATTTCAAATTGTTGTAAGGATTGAATCTTGGCGCGATGTATGTGTGGAAGGATTTGAGCTGACAAGTTATATATTGTATATTTTTGTATGTTACATCTAATTAGGTCGACCTAATTGATGTTATGCTTGAAGTGGATATATATGCTAGATCATTTTCGGTGTTTTGATGAATGAGAGACATGCACATGATGGGAATTGAATGAATATTATTAGAGCAGTGTGAATTTAAGTTGTGAATGTTGAGTAGAATATTAGAGTGATGCTAATGTAGAGGAAAGCAAAGTGTTAGATCAAAATCAAATGAAGTGTGTAAAGTCAGTTTATTGAGCTTCATTGGAACTATAATTCATGCATATGATAGATGCAACTGTAACAGTTCAATCTAGGTAGTGAGCCACAAACTCTCTTCTATCTTTTTCTCTCAGTGGGTAGTGAGTCCACCTACAGTGAGCACTTTAGTAAATATACTATAATCGGTTATGATATATTGTGAGCTAATCATCACCGTGGTTTTTCCCATTTTGGTTTTTCTATGTAAAAATCTCGATGTTCATGCGATGTTATTGATGTTTCATGCTTTCTTTCATTTATTGCAATTGAATATGTTATGTGGATTAGATGTTTAAATGTTTGAAAGGTTTAAAAGAATACTGATTCACCCCTCCCTGCCTCCCCATCTCAATATTTGGGGTGTTCAACAGTTGTTGTGACATGGGAAAAATAGGGGACATCCCTTGTCCTTGGGGAAATTAGGCACACATCTTGGGAATGCTAGACGATCAGGTTGGGAATCCTTTCAAAATAAAAATAAAAATAGAAAATCATACAAGGGGCCCAAAAGCCCTTCCATGCCCCTTATGAAACTTGAAATACACTCTATACAAAACCACACACCCATTTGCATTTCCATTCACAACTACCTCACACATTTTTGCACTCATAGTTGTGAACTTGAAGAGGAAGAGAATATACATAATATATGATTGTTCACCCTTGAGTATTCACACCACTCATGCAAATGAAACCAGTGGCTTGAAGGCATAAAATTCAAAACACAACTTGTTTGATGCTAAATATGGTGGTTTTCTACAAATTCTACAAGAAGGCACCTTAGGAAACTTGCTTAATATGTTTTGATGCTCTTCAAACAATGGGACGGTGGGATCATATGCTCACACACTCTTATTCTCATTTTGTTCTAAATTCAGAGACATGGTACTCCTATGTTCATATCAAGAGAACAATTTGGGTTGTTGGATAGTATTTTTTAGTTGTTTAGTTCTATGGAGTAATACATTAGGCACATCATATGTCCAATGCTTCTATTTCTTTTGTTAAAATTAAAGACTGTGATAGTTACCAAGGATACATTCTTTCGTCTCCTTAACTCATATATATATGAGTTAAGGATTAACGCCCTACGCTCTACAATTGGATTTAGCCTATTTCCAGAAACTTGTAGGCTACGAAGAATGGGAACATAGTAAGTCATGATACTGCTCAGTTGGCATACAGATGTGGTTTTGACAAACTTACTATTTATAGCAATATGCTATTATTGGTAAGTATATTTATAGCAGTATCACTCTAGCAACAACTCAATCTTTTGCAATTCAGTGTGGCCGATCAGTTTGGCTTTCTGTTAAGTTGAAGTGAACTTACTATTTTTGGCAGTGGCTATTTTTAGTAAGTCTAATCTTGGCAGTATTATCATCTGCAGTTCAACTCAGATCATCATGCTATTTGTGGTAATCCATTAGCTTCAGTATTGGCTTTGGTTTTGGTTATCTCCTTGGACTAAGTATTATACTTAGTTAATTTCATGTTTTTAAGTTGTACCCCCATGCGTAGGAGTGATAACTTCATGTTGTTTTAAAGAGGGGACATTAAGGGGTCATGTTGAGCATTTAATGATTTATTAAATGCTTTATTGTTGCAAAGTAAAATGGACGCCTAAAGGGAAGGGAATTAATGTTTTATTATTTCACAATAAAGTGAATGGTTGAAGGTGGTGTCCCTTGGGAAGTTGAAATGATTCGACTTCTTGGAATTCAAAGTGTTTCATTTGCCCATTGAAATTTATATACTGCTGCATTGTGGAGAGTTGATTATGTTATGTTTTGGAAAGCAAAGTTATGCTGCTGGTTTGAAATCCAGAATCTGGCTAATGGAAAGCTTAGCAATTATATTCCACTCTTCGGGCCTGAAACTATGGTTCCCTAGATGATGGATTGAGAATGTGCTTCATTTAGAAGTACATATTGAGCTTCAGTGTTGGAGAAATTGAGGTTATTTCCAGAAATTGTGTTGCTGGTCCTTTCATGGCTGAAGGACATTTCTATTTACAACTTTGAGAGTGATTCTTATTTTGTTATGGGTGTTTGCTCTTTCCATTCCTAGACCAGAGGCGACCATTCTTGGAGATTTGCAGATTTTAGTTTGGAGGTTTTGATTTTATATGTCAAAATCTCCTCTCAAGGAGGGTCGTACATTTCAGCTTGCATTGGGATTTGTGCCATAAATAAATAAAGGTGTTTTGAGGTTGTTTCTTCATCTCAGCAGGGGCGCCTATCTTCTAGTTGATCATTGCACTTGGAATCATGCAATTCAGAGGTAATTCGATTGAGTTATGAGCATTAGATAAATTTTTGTAGTTGCTGATTTGACTTTTCCAGAATTACAGTTTGCTGAAACAGAATTAAATCATTTGCTGTTTCCATCTTTCTTCTTCTTTTCTCATTATGTTCTAACATGGGAACAATGTATAACTTGGTGCTTGAAAAATTGGTGAAAAACTTTGTAATTTGCAGCCATCTTATTTGTACAAACTGTTAACAGTAGTACTGTTTCAGTTTTAACATTGTTGCAATATTTAATTAGTTTCACACTAAGCACCCCTGGATGGTATACCGCCAGTGAGGATAAATTGAATTGTAATCTCTTTTCATACCCACTTTCAAGTGGTGAATCCCCACTCTTTAGTGGATGCCTGCTGCAGCAGAAAAAGTATTTTAAATTGTAATATTTTCCCCCCACTGTTTGGTGGTAGCGTGGAAAGTTCCTTTGGTTGGTTATCCGCCTTTGTTACATTCAATTTCAGCATTAGTACTCCACCATATGTTAGCACCTCGCCTGTCAAAGGATCTTGAGTGCACATTCTTGGTGTCGAGTTTAATCTCTCTTTCAGTGTAATCTTTGTAATATTTGATTCAGTAGATCCTAGGGATCCTCTGACCATATGCCTGCCCCTCCTCCTTAAGTGGTTTTAGGGCGCATTCTTGGTTAGAGTTCTTTCATGCACGTTTTGGTTTATGCTAACCTTAACGGGTGCTTGGTTACATTGTAAATGCTCATTTAAAAATCAAAAAAATTGAGAGAGTATATTTCATAACTCTTATATATATATATATATATATACTCATATATATACAAAAGAGTTAAGGAGATGAAAGAATGTATCCTTAGTAACTATCACGGTCCCTAATTTTACCAAAAGAAATAGAAGCATTGGACATATGATGTGTCTAATTTGTTACTCCATAGAACTAAACAACTTAAAAATACTATCCAACAACCCAAATTGTTCTCTTGATGAACATAGGCGTACCATGTCTTTGAATTTAGAACAAAATGAAAATAAGATTGTGTGAGCATATTATCCCACTGTCCCATTGTTTGAAGAGCATCAAAACATATTAAGCAAGTTTCTTAAGGTGCCTTCTTGTAGAATTTGTAGAAAACCACCATATTTAGCATCAAACAAGAAGTGTTTTGAAGTTTATGCCTTCAAGCCACTGGTTTCATTTGCATGAGTGGTGTGAATACTCAAGGGTGAACCATCATATATTATGCATATTCTCTTGCTCTTCCAGTTAACAACTATGAGTGCAAAAATGTGTGAGGTAGATGTGAATGGCAATGCAAATGGGTGTGTGGTATATATCCAAAAAAATGGCCTCGTAGATTGACATTTGTGAAACACGTCTCGTCATCACTTGCCACCCTTGTTTTGAAAAAAATGTGGAACATAGTTTTTTTTCTTTTGTAGCCTACTTGCAATTTAAAAATAATCGTAATGTCAATGCTGAAAAGAAAGGGCACATGTTGGAAATATTCCACCCTAAGGCCTAAGAAAGGGGAATTGGTTTGAAAATATTGCCAAACCAAATTAGTGTAGGAGGCATTATTCACCTAAAATTTTACCTTGCTGTATACTTGGGCAAGACTCTTTTGTGTGCACACCTACTTGAAGTTGTGCATGAGTTCTAAGCTCAATTGGGGTCCTTTGAAGAAAAGGACCTTAGAAAGAGACAAAGATAAGAGATGGCATTCTTCAATTCACCAAGTTCTTTCTAGTTCAAGCATTAGTCTTGGCCTTGGAGTTTGTGGATTGAGATTATATTCATATATTGTACCATGCACTTCTCCAAGTTCCCAACCATAACTTGAGAATACAAGTTGGAATAGAGACAAATATCAAGTGGTAATGAGTGTGGTCAAAGATTTTGGTTCCATCATTCAATTTTTTGTCATGTGGCTAGGTAATTAGTTCTTATTTTTTGTTCTAAAACATGATTTTTGATTTATTTGTCTCTTGAATTTTAAAAGTGCGGTTTATTAAATTTAGAGTATTATTTTTATTTTTTATTTAGTTGAAATCTCCTTATTTGCTGGATGCTATTGTTGTTCCCTAGGAAGGGCTCAAAGCCCTTAATGATGAAGATGTAGAGGGCTCAATATTTAATGAGAAGGTGGTAGGTGTGAGGTCCACTATTGATGAGCAACATGAGATGTGGTAGAATATGGTTTGCACCATAATTTCCAATGGTTGGATAGATAGGAGAAACAAGATGTTGAATTTCTTGTTTCTTCTCAAGGTGGTACAATTTTTCTTGGATCTATTGGTGCTTTATGGAGGGTGAAAAATGCACTCTTCTTTTGCGAGATTTTAGAGGAAGTTGTGTTTGAGGTGCATGAAGCTAATATTGTGTAAATCATTATAGATAATGTAACAAGTTATGTTGCTGCAAGTAGATTTCTTATGGAGAGGCACCCATCTCTTTTTGGACTGCCTATTTGCTCATTTCCTTGACCTTATATTGGAGGATTCTTTTAAACTTTCTTGGATCAAGCCAATTATAAATCTTGTTGCTATTTGTAGATACATACGCAACCATGCTGAGGTCCTTGACTTATTGATGAAAAATGGAGAGGAGTTGGATTTTCTTGGTGTATCTTGCTTTGCAATGAATTTGACCATGTTGTAGTCTTTGCTTCAATTACAAGTTGCCTGATACATATGTTTGTTAATTAGGAGTGGTCCCAATGTTTGTAATCGAGGACCACTACTAGAGTTGATATTGTTGATTGAGTCTTTGATGAGCAAGATTTTTGGCTTTAGTCAAGGAGATTGTATATATAAGTTTTTATTTTGTTCCTATTTTTTCCATTTGACTACTTTTACGGTATATTTTGTTTTCTATGTTTTCTTTTTCTATCCAACTACCTATTTATATAATTTTTAATAGGTCACAAACCCTGTAGTTATCCTCCTCCATGATGTTGATGGGGATAACCCTCAATGGGCTATGTGTATGAGGGCATAGATAGTGCATGGAGGTCATTAGATCCATCTATGGTGGGGTTGATGGCTCTTGTCTCATATGGGAAATCATTGATTGATGATAGCACCATCAACTTCATAATCTATTACATGCACTTGGTTATTTCTTGAATCCAATATTCCAATTCCACTCAGATTTCAAGACTAATGAGGTTTGAGGGGGGCTCTATCCAATGATAGAGTGGATGGAAGTAGATTCTTAGCTTAGAATGATGATCATCTTCAAGATTGAGTTCTTCAGACTTGGGCAAGGGGACCTCTGTGCATGAGATATATGTAA
This sequence comes from Sequoiadendron giganteum, assembly GCA_007115665.2. NCBI lineage: Eukaryota > Viridiplantae > Streptophyta > Pinopsida > Cupressales > Cupressaceae > Sequoiadendron > Sequoiadendron giganteum. Next base: position 240,334,964 of record CM021104.1, on the reverse strand, counting down.
TGCAACTTAGACACCATTGCACTAAGTAAAACTTAAGGTTGTACTTTTACATTTTTTTATGTTAATGTTGAACAATGATATTGAGTTCTTTTTCATTATGTTTTCTCTTTCCAAATGCATGGTGGAAGAGGTTTGGTGCTAAGGTACTAAATGTTTAGAAGATTGCCATATGTGTCTTGAGCCAACCATGTAATGCTTCAGGATCCTATTTCAATCAGAGTATGTTTGAGCACATATGTCTAAGAAGCATAATAGATCAACAGTGCAAAGGTTCAATGACTTTGGCTATATTCACTACAATTGTCACCTCTGTCACATGTAAATTGTGGCCTCAAATTTATCTCCCATTGCACTAGAGGAGTTTGATCCACTATCGAAATGGGTCATCAAGGATGAAGAACCTGTGTTTATTGAGGATGACCACACATGGGTTGATAAGGTTGAGCTTGAGGCAGAGGCAATAGCAATGGTAGAGGAATGTAGAGCTTGAGCAAATCCCTTAGATGTTGCTGACACACACAAATATCATGGTTGCAGCTACATTGAGGACCTAGCTGAGATGCAAGGGTATGACCCACAATAGAACCATTGATGTTGGGTGTAGTCATGTTGGGCTGAGTGATACATGCCCCTCTTGACCATATTCATGACTCCATTATGTGATTTTTGTTTTTGACTCCACGGATATCATAATCCATGAGTTTTGTACACTAAAAACATTTGAGAATATTTATATATTTAAAAATCTTGTTTTAGTTAGCTCAAATCTGCTTTTGTGCTCGTTTGTTCAATATATATTTGTGTAAGTGATCAAAGTAGCTCGTCCTTGATTAGTTTCTTAAGTTTTTAAAGTTGTTTTAGAGAAGAGTGCATAGAAGAACATGTAGTTCTTTAAAACATATCTATATATCATGTTTCAAATTGTCAAGTCTGTGTCGAGCCTAAGTGTGGTAACTATACTTTAGAGACCACAAATGCTGATAGAAGGCTATAGACCTGTTTTAACTCCTTTTATGTTAGACCGTATATTTCATTGCATAGGAAAATAAGTTGTCTACCTGCTGTTATTTTTAACTGAAGCAATACTACTATCTATTCTTTATAAACTTAATTTTTCTCTCTTTGTTAAATGTAACAAGCTAGATGCTTCTAAGAATTAAAATATTTTTTCTATTGTTTACATGCAGCAAACTATATGTTTCTAAGATGACATATATATAAAGTTTATTTGCATTAACTGGTAAATGCAAGTGAAGAGCCTGCAAAAGCAAATTATTCCTGAAGCATATATTAACTTCAATGTGCAATGCACAGATGTAGTATCTTGGTGAAGTTACAATATGCTATGATAATGATTCATGATGGTCATTGATACAATGTTTTCTGTGTTTATTGATTTTTCTCCTTTCTGAAAAGAGGGCTATGTGCAATTGCAAAGACCAATTATAATATAGACCTGTTTTATGTTTCATTGCATAGTTTATTGTTGAAGCAGTTAAATGTTAGTTTCTAAGTAGTTTACATGCAGAAATGAAGATGGGCATGGAAATGCCCTTACAAATCAATTTGGTGAAGTGACAAGGTTGAGCGATTGTTTTCTGTGTTTACAATATGTACAAATAAATGTAATAGCTACACTTTGAGGCATTATTTGAATTAATTGTGATGCCAAGTGAAATGATCATACATGTTCTTGATATAAATGATTGTCAGCACATAAGTGTGCATATGCTTGCGCCCCTTTTAAGTTGGGACAGATTTAGAAAATAACATAAATTGTTGCAGTCATTTGCAGGGTATGTTTTATCGGGCAGCGAGATTGTTAGTTGCTGGGGTGATGCCTGTGTGAGTTTCAACCAATTCTGAAAACATTGGGATGCATACTTTATCAATGGAATTCTAAAATTTTGATGGAGACTACTTCAAAACAGATTACTTTTAAAATGTGTATTGTTTTTTAATCATTCATTTCTTAATCTGGTTGGTGTTGGGAACTTGAGACATGCATTCTGCATGGCAGCTTTGTTTTTGACGGAAAGCCTCCATATCTGAAAAAAGATCTTCTCACGACAAGGCAAGTTTTCTGTTGTCTTATAATGTACCCTGGGCATCCTCTACTGGATTCACATTTCCCATGTTGCTGGTTTCTTCTAGTTATATCTGCTAAAATGTAATTCGTTTTCCTGTAAGATTTTCTACCCTCAAAGTATGTTTGAAGGAAAGTGTACTTCACTTTATCATCTGATTGTCAAGTTACAGGATTGGCTTGGATATGCTGCCATATTAGTTGGTTGTTTGGTTTGTTATAGGATTTCAACACATGGAGAAGCACTAAACAATACGACACAAGCAATTAATGTGGGCGACCTGCCTCCTATATTTGACACTTTTCTATTTTACAATTATTTATGGTGATCAATTGCTTCCCTGTGAATGAAGACATAATATTAGTCACATTTTTCTTGCAGTTAGGTGAAAAGGTGGATATTGGCAAATGTAGCAAACAAACAGTTAAGGTAAATGTATTTTAATTCGATCATTTAAAATAATTACTTAATAGTTTTGTTTAAAGGCCGATACGATATGCTAGTCACCATTACAATATAATACCAGAAATGTTAAATTAAACTTGGGAATTTATACGTAAGGTGGGTAACTTGCTTTGTTATTTGATGCTTTTTCTATTTAATAGTTAATTATGGTGATCCACTGTTTCCCTGTTAATTGAAGTATAATAATAATCTCACATTTTTCCTTCAGTTAGTTTTTAAAAGGTTGATGCTGGCAAGTATAGGAAACAAACAATAAGGTACTTGCATTTGAATTTAATCATTGCAAAGAATGAAACTTAATAGTTTTCTTTCAGTGATATTGTTTGCAAGTTACTATGATCATTTATCACTCCTCCTAGTGACCCTTTGCTCCACACATTGTGCCCTACAATGATTGCAGACAACTATACTCACTGTTCTACAAAAACTCCTTTGCACTCCTAGCTACTCTTCCATCTTGGGAGTTAACCTTGGGTGGTTCACTTCATGACCTTGACCTTAGTGGTCACCAATTCATTGCCCCATCTTGCCCTGCCACTTCACTTGTGGGCCCCATGTTGATGGCGTGGCTGGATTGTTTGTGCTTCCCAGGCTTTTTGTGGATACTTCAAATAGGCCCTTTATTTTAAAAACACTGGCTCACTTGTCTACATGACTACATGGGCCTTGTATTATGTTCCTATCCAACATCACTTCCTCACAATAATGCGGGCACTTAATTTGGGTCACAGTAAACATGTTAAAAACCCTGAAAATCAATGTGCCTTTGATTATTGTCAGGTGTTCGAGGCTAGGCAGTTGTGCATTGCCAACAGGTTTAATGTAAATGCTGGTTTGCTTGAAGTCAATACTCACAACGATGCCTCTACTTCCAGTGTGATGTATCCAGCAATAAAGAGATGGAAGGAAATGATACAATTGACACAGAGATCATTGGGATCCTTGTCTTAAATATTTTCCATTACTCTCTGCTGCTGCCTCTTACATTTAAGTCTCCAGGTTATGCTGTTTGATGCCACAATGGATGAACAACAACCCACTGTGTTTAGTTAGATGAGATTTGGATTGTCCTGGATAAAATCATTAACTTTAACCCTAATGTTATGATCTCAATTCACCACCAGAATCTCTTTCAGTCTTTCAGAAAGCAGTTATTGATCAAAGCATTTGCTCCTTTCCTCAGCATCTCAGGAATGTCTTATGCATTTGCTGCCAGGGATCTCCAAGACACTTCAAATTTTTAGTACTATGTGGGCACCTTAGTCAGGAATGGTATAAAGCAGAGAGGTCATGGAACTGTTGAAAAATCTACGAATAGTAGTCTGGTTTATTGCATTTGTAAGTGCTTGAATGCCAATCATAGGTCTCTTATTATGTACAAAAGGAAAAACAGGTACTCTGCAAGCATGAGTTTCACACAGAGTGTGAACTACATCATTGAGATAAATGGCTCTTTTACAATCATCTTAGATGAAGATAAAAAAAAAGAGAGGCTCCTCTTGGCCTCATCACTAACAAAAATCTAAGGCTGCCACAACTCAACAAGAGGCTCTACTAACATTAAAGGTACAATCATCTTAGATGAAGATACAAAGGGAGAGGCTCCTCTTGGCCTCATCACTAACAAAAATCTTAAGGCAGCCACAACTCAACAAGAGGCTCTACCAATGTCAAAGATACAAAATTACAAATGAATATATCTTTGCCTTCAATATTGTGTAGTCTTCTCTTCTCTATAACCCTAAAACTCCCACTAGAGTCAATAATGTGGTTGAGGTCATTTGCAAGTCCAGAGCCCCTTTTTCTCACCTAGTTTTCCACACACTATTGAGAACAAGAATCCTACTTTCCTCATAATACTATTTGCTCTGGCATTCATCACCTACTTCCATGCATTCCAAACAATCTTGTTGAAACCTAGATCTCTCACCATGCCTCTGGCAACAATGTTGAAGAGGGAATGAGGAATACAAATCCCTCTAACTCCAATGACTATTCTCTCCACATTGTTTTGGTAAATTCTCGTTTGTTGGTATCCAAAACACCCTGGAAGCTTAAAATGTCTAGCATGGTAATAAACAACACCACTTTTGTAACATGACCATTGTTCTACCCAGTAATTTTACTAAGTTTTACCCATAAGTGAATAGTTTATGCATCTAATATTACGAGAAATCAAATTTTTCTTTTCTTTCGAATAATAAATGCACCATTTGAAACATAACCTTTCCAAAATTTTCCATTGCATAATTGAAGAATCATTTCATCAATACAAGTAATGATTTCACTTTACATATATTCAAGATAACATTTCATATTTACAAATTCCATAGAGATGGTTACATGAATACATAGCTTCTAAGAGCTTATTGTTACAAAGATACAAACTGGTCCAGATGTCCCAACATTGGTGCATACATTCTAGATGTCCCCATTCCTTCGTGCATACATTTTGTTTACTTACATAATGAATTCCAACGTACTAACATGACAAGTACATAGAAAATATTAACATTTAACTAAAGTCTTATTTATTTATGACTCACGATTGACCAAGTACACTTTCGGCCGTCTACATCCCCCTCACAAAGTAGTCATCTTCCAGACGGCTAAAAACCAAAAACAAGGTGCGACATCTAGCTGTGTGTCCCTCTCCGTCAGCTGCCTATCCCTCTCGCTTAGGACATTCGATCCTTCTCTACCAATTGCCCCTCGAGAGTGGCAACTCTCATCCGCTCGACAACCATCACCTAAGCCAATTGAGCCAACACTCTGTTCCTCTCAGCTAGTACTCAATCCTTCTCTACCAACTCTCGCCTGGTAGTCTTGACCAACTTTGTAAACGCCAAGATCCGCTCGGCCTCATGTACCACTAAGGAATTATGTCCCATGTGCAACTGTGGTGGTGCTGTGTGTGACCGTGGGGCTAGGTGAATTGATTGTGATACTGGTGACTTTGGTCACGAGGTTGGCGTAATTGACTGTGATGCTAGTGGCTTTGGGTGTGAGGTTGGTGGATTTGGCTATATTGTGGTGGTTGGTTGCATTGGGATTTGGTAATTTAATTGAATTTGATGGGGGTCTAGGGGCAATGCCTCCAACGGGGTCAAGGGGCAACGCCCCTTGTGGGGGTCTGGGGCTAGTGCCCCCAACAAGATTGAGGGGCAGCGCCCCTCACGAGGGTCTGGGGGTAGCGGGGTCAAGGGGCAGTGCCCCTTGTGGGGTCTAGGGGCAGCATCCCTAGCGCGCTCCCTATCGTGGTACAAGGCGGGTTCAAGGGGCAGCAACCCCTCGTTGCCAGGATCAATCTTAGACTTCCGAACCCATATAAAACTTCATGGCGTACCTCATTTTCATGTTTTTAAGAGATAGAAAATAATGCCGAAAATTGGAGATTTTGCACTTTTTAACTGACGTAGGATGTTCCAATTTTGACGTACGATCTTGGTACATTTCTCCTTTCGTCCAATTTGTTGCTCGTCGTTCTTTGCACTATTTCCTCCGTAGGCTTTATCCACCCGTATGCCTAGGTACTTCTTCTATACGATCTCAACTGTATGAGTTTGTTGTTCAGTGCTAATTCTCTGCCACCTTCTATGCCTTCGGTGTACGATTTTCCTTTTCACTTGTTCATTGTGTTCTTATCTATGGATTTTGCATAGGTTTCTCCTCACCATACCGTACGCCCTTCTCCCAATTTGTTTTGGTTCTCGTACGACACTCTCTCTTGACTCCTGTACAACACTTGCTCATTCGTACAACCTTCCTTATTCCTTCGTACAGTGTTTGTGTTGAACTGTTGCACGGTTTTTTGCTTGCTTCATGTGCTCATAGCGATCCTGCGTACAACTTTGTCATTCCATGGCATGTGATTGTGAGTCCTCTATTCCTTGCGGTTTGATTTTTCTTCACTACTTTGAGTCCCCAATTTTGCCGTAGGTTCACACTTATTTTCCTCGTACGTTTGATTTCATGAGTGACGTTTCTCCTTAATTGTGCAACTTCCGCTTGGTAGTTCCCCTGTATGCCTTCAAAATCTTGCACGATTTGTTCTAATTCATGTTTTTAGAGTTCCGTATGTCGTACGATTCCATACGAATTTTGTTATGAACTTTTGCTTTGTGCAATTTCTGCCTCCTTCCTTTCTAGTCGATGACTTCCTTTGGCTTGGTGATAGTGGTTTCTGTATCTACCAATTCTTTTGGCTGCCTTTGTGCTTTGTTGTTTCAAGCTAAACTCTTGTACGAGATTTTTGAGTGCAGCTCCTTCTCTTTCTTGTATGGTGTGAGGGTTTATTTTGAAACCATTTTGTCGAAAATTGCCTTCCTTTTACGATGCCTTATGTTTTTTGGATTGTCTTGTGGGTCCGTACAATGGGTTTTCCCTAAGCCCGTGTGATGTCTTTTGACGAACCTCCTTTATTTCCTTTGGTCAATACCTGTGATCCTCCTTTGGCCATACGACCTTTAATAGATTTAATTTAATAATGTTTCTCCTTTTAATATTTCGCACTTTCAACTTCAATACTTCCGAACTTTTTAGTTTTTATTGTTTTCATATCTTTTAATCTTTTCTCTTTCTTCATTTTTTATAATTTTTTCTCCTTCTACTTTTTTTGTAAATTTTTAATTTTCCATCCTTCCCTTTCACTTTTTCCATATTTAAATTTTTTTAATTCTTCCCGCCCTTTTTTTCTTAGGTAAGTACAGTCATGGGGACAACTCCCATAAAATATGCATCAAAAAAAGAGAAAAAATGCATGCCCTAGCCACCATGGGTGCAACACAAGACAACCCAAAATGGGCTGTCTAGACCAACAACTTACATAATAATCATTAAATTCTTTTCTTTGAAGATCTTAATGTCATACAGATAGAGGGCAGAGATTTCTTCTGCTTGACTTCAGTCCAATCTTGTTTTGTCTCGGAGGCAGAGATCAGTTCTATACACCCAATCCTATTCCTCTCTTCATCATTGCATATGGTTGTTGGAGATTTAGGGGAAATCTCAACCCTCTCTTGGAAGCTCGACTGTGAAATATTTGGAGGAAACAAGGAGGCTTTTGTAGTGCTTGATTCAGAACATTTTCCTTGTGAAATGGTCACTAGAGAGGATGAAGAAGTGTTGTCTACCTCCAAGGAAAGAGGAGAAACAACATCGCAAACAACATTTGATTTTGAACTTGACACGGTCTCAAGCTTGTTGCCATTCTCCACGATCAAGTTGGGGGACGAGATAGGAACCAAACTCTGAAAAGTGAGAGAGCAAGGAGTTGCAGGCTTCGTAGGAGGAGAAATATCATAGTGGCGAGGTTCAGCCCCTTCCCATGCAACATTGGTATTTGCAAATAGGAGCAACATTGGCATGCTTCCCAACACGTCTTCTTCTACATTGAGCCGTACCATGGTGTGTGGCAAAGAAAATTCTACATCTGAATGCAATCTTTTCATAATCTATTGGTTGGCACCATCGTCTCTTTCCAACTTTGAGAAAAATTTCTGCTGGGAGACCTTTTGAAACATCCATCTCAACACACATATGGGCAAAAGTTGAGTTTTCATAGTTGATTGTCTCTTTTGAGTTGCTGCGATATTTCCTCAAACCAATAGCCATCATTAATATTCAATTAGAGACTTCCTTCAATGCCCCCCTCGGTCAATTTATGCTTAGGGTTGTGCTTTGTCTCCCTTAATTGCTTTGTCATGAGCCTATATGTCAAAAAGTTTCAAAGTATGAGGATATTTGGGTCAATTTCTAGGCTTGGGTTAGACTTTGGAGATTCCCCTTCCTTGCATGTTTTTTTGTCAAAGTCCCCGAATCCCAAGTTCCTTGCATCTTGGGATTTTGGGATTTCCCTTCTCAACATGTCTTTCCTTCAAGTTCCCATTCCCTGAGTTCTTTGAGTCTTGATTTTGGAATTTTATGCTTCCTCATGTTGACATGCCTTTCCTAAGTTCTTGTTTCACTAGTAGCTCTATCTGTGGACGTGTACCATTCAAATGCAAATCCTCCTCATACCTTCCTGCATGATCCAAGAAGCCACTAATGGTCCCGAGTGGACTTGACAAGATAGGGGATGACTTTCAAATTCCTCTTTGCATTTGTGCACCCCTCAAAGACATGATTTTGGTATAGATGTCGATGGTTGTTGATGCAGGGGTAGGGGGCATGTATTTATATATATGATGCCATGTGAAGATGATGCAAGAAGACATGGGTGACATGTACACTTGTATATGCCCCTTGTTTTCCTTCTTAAGCCACTTGAGGATGTTCTAATGTTATATATGAAGTTTTCAGTTTGCATAAGGGTTGGTCGTTGAGCCAATTTCCTAGCCACATTGTGTCTTAGGTTGTTTTGAGGCATCGAGTGATGCAAGTTTGGTTTTGTAAGGGGAAGGGAAATGTTTTGTAGATCATAGGAAGAGTATTCAATCAATGCAATACATATAAATGGATGTCTCCATGGTAGTTTGTAATTATTTGGGAGGGTTCTCAAACCTAGTTGTGGATCCTCTTGTCATATTTGTCATTAAGAATGTGACAAAGGTTAGATGAAAGTGTGACAACTTTGGTACTTATTCAGTTCCTCGGTTTTTTTCTTGGAAGGTGAACGATTTTTGCTAGATACATAAACCGCTTATCTTCCCATGATATGGTGGTGTTGGTGGGATGTGCCAATTGGTGCCTTTAGTCGGTTTTGGTTTCTTGGTTCAAGAATCAGTGTCACTTGGTTGAAAACTGAATGGCCAACTTTGTGGTTTTTGACATTTGGCTCATTTTTATCTTGATTTCCCAGGGGTTATATGATTCAAAACCAAACCATACTTTATCATTTTTCCCTTCAAAGATCTTCAGATTTGGCACCTATCTCTTCATTGTTGGAGATTATGTAGCTTCCCCTTGAGTGGAACAAGGGAAAAAGAAGATATATTGGTTGGGGCTGCTACATGTCAAAGTAGCCTTTGTTTTGAACTGTCACCCAGACCAAATCTTCCACCTTTGCCCCCATTCAACAACCTTTTACTTATTTTTTCCACATGATGAATTCCAGACAGGAAGCATCAATTGTTTGGATTTTGACATTGAAAAATTAGGTGGTGAAGAACTAATTGTTCTTATGTTCATATGTTCATATCTCAAAACAATGTTAAACACATAAGCATGTATGTGATTTTTTTCTTGGTGTTTGGATTTTCAGCTTGTTTGTAGTATTTCTACTTAATTATGAATTTAACTGTTCAGATTTTGATGCTAAAAAGTATTGCCTCTGGAATTTTCACTCTTGAAATGACTCCACGACGTGCAAGCATGTAATATATGTAATTTTTACTGGAGATTTTTTGTGGGCAGGTTACCAAAAAGCATAATGAGGATTGTAAAATACTTTTAACACTCATGGGAATACCCGTGCTTCAGGTAAACACATCAGTGGTATTTATTCGGCTTTGCAAAATACTTCTATCTGTATTTTTTATAGATAACATTTGTTCACTTTTGTTAGCATAGAACCAAATGACTTGCTGCTTTTTAAAAAGGCATTCTTGGATTATAAAGTAGGATGGAAGTGCACTAAGCACATTTCCTGTTAAGAATGGAAGGGCACAAAGCACATTTCTTGTTAATAAGGATTAATTTTCTGATGTTTATCTTTAGAATCTACAAATCTCATCTTGCAGAATTGTGGGTCCCCTTCCACTTTTGTAATTTTTTACCTCATGAATCTTTCATACCACTTTCAAATGCTTGTCCCCTGTTTTGAAACTTCTTCAAACCATTTTCATGAAGTATAATTAGATCCTTTTATGGATCACATTTCCCAAGTATGGAGGCTTTGGTCTCCAAAATCTGTAGAGACTTAACGAGAGAGGGGGCACAAACTCCTTAATTGATGACAAGTACGCTACCTTACCTTGCACCACAAAATAAATATTAGCCGAGTTTTGCAACACTTTTGTCTCCAAATGTCTGTCTGATGTGATGATAAAGTACTTGAACATGGAGGAACTTGATCAACATTAATTTTCTACAAGGGAATGATTCTTGTGGTCCCGTTTAATATCTTCCCATGAAGATATATAACCTCTCTTGGTTACATCTACTAGCAGCCAAAATTTGAATTATATGCCCCATTTTTTTTTCTCTTTTAAAGACAAACATGATATCCTAGTTACACTTTTGAAAATGTTTAAACCTACATTTTGCTACTTGCTATTTTTGTTTGATACTCAATTTATACAAAATTCAGAATCGATAGAGTTTTGGGACAATCATCTATAAACTATGATGAATATTCAATTTGGAAATTCATCAACAAGATATTACTTGAGGACAACAGAGATTGGAATGAACTAAGCAAGAATTGGCGACAAATGAGAGAGTGATACATATCCATGAAAGTAAAACACAGATATACCTAGGAGAAACCCATGTATGGGTGAAAAATCCAGAAAATATGAGCTTCTGCTCATTTAAATCTTCATTCTAATGGCTACACAAAGGTCTAGCTTCTTGGGCTTACATATAAGCATGAATCTACTCCAATTTAGACTTCTAAAATTCCTAATTAGCTCTCCAATCAAGTGCAATTTTTTTTGTCGCTTTCAACAGGAGGCAAAGATGAAATTGCTATGGTTGCGACAAATTTGTTGGAAGTTTGGAGATGTTGGAAGCTTGAGTTGTTTGTGAGTTGCTTTAGTGTTGTCATTGATGTCAACCCCTTGTATAAAGAGGGTGTTGGAATGCTACTTGTATTGTTGATGTGCCTGGAATTGTCAGTATTGATGTCAACACAAGCTGGTGTTGTCATTGATGCCCTACTTCAGTATGGTTGTAGAGGTTGTTGGCCTGACTTGTGTTTGGGGAGATTGTTGTAGTTGGACAGTGTTGCATGTTGTAGATGTGTTGCAAAGATGTTAGTAATGTTGTTGATGAAGCTGGTTCACTTGGTTTCCAAGTGCTTTTGAGAAAATTTGAATAAGAGAGTTCAATGTGATAGGATGGTGTTCAATGTATTGCTCCGCGTTTCTTCATGATTGAAGATATGCTCATGTGGTTTGGACGGGATGATCAAAGGTGTTTAGAGGTGTCATATCCAAAGTTTTAGGTTCTGGATCATACTATAGTGGAAGATGTGTTTGATAGTATGTTTGCTTGTGAAACAGGGTGTTTGGGAGAAATGAGATTGCTCTGCATTTCTCCGCAGTGAAGGTTCTGGTGTTGCGTATCTGGGAACGTGCTTATATCGTTTGTATCTACCTTCCCTTGAAGTTTAAGGTGTTGAGTTGTTCCACAAAGTTGTCTAGTGTGTTGGATGTCTGCGCCAGTATGTCTAGTTGCACAAAATGAAGGTGTTCTTTAGTTTCAGGTGGTTGCAATAGTTGTGGCAAATATTTTGATGATGTGGAATATTTTGAGATGTTTTGGAATGTTGCTATGTGGTTTGCGAGATGTTTTCGGACCTAGAGAGGCGTGCTTGTGGTTGCTTGTTAGTGTTAGTGCAGGTTTGGCCGACCTGGTGTGCTAGCACTAATTTTGGAGGATAATTGTTGTTTGAGGAAGTGTTGATAAGCGTGTAGGTGTAGATTTAGCTCCTAGCTAAGTAGTGGAATGGTTTGCCTTCACTTCTTTCCACTATGGAAGTGTTTAGTGCCAACCTATTTGATGTTGCACAGTTGAGGTGTATACGTTTCCTTTAGGCTGACCTAATTGAGATTGTTTCAAGTCGTAGAGGCTATAAATGAAAGGATAATTGTTGTGTGGATAAAGTGCAAAGTGTGTGATGCGAAAGATGCGAATGTGATCAAGTGATGATCTGAGTGCGAGCCTTAATGCCTATGACTTCCAGATGCAGTGAGCAAAAGGTGTCTACATTTTAGTTTGTTTGATGAGTTATTTGTGCTTTAGTGGAACTGTACCTTCAACATATGAGAGATACATTGTTAGCAGTTCAAATTGGCAGTGAGCCACCCCTTCTTTTTTTCTTCTTTCTTTTGGTCAGTGAGTCCTTTGGCAGTGGGCCACCGACACTGAGCTTTTCTTTATATTTCTGGGCAGTGAGCCCTTGGTAGTGAGCCTTATTGTATTCGGTGTTGCAATTCATATATTAGTGAGCTAATCCTCACCTTGGTTTTTCTCTTCTTGGGTTTTCCACATAAATTTGGTGTTCTTATGTGTTTGATGTGTTTGCATTACTGCTTTACATGCATTACATTTTGTTAATGCATTTTAAGGGTTTAATGGTTGATCAGGGTTTGAAAAGATATTTGAGGGTTTGAATGTTTCAAAGTATACAACTGATTCAGCCCCGCCGCCCCCTCCTCTTAGTTGTCCTGTGCATCTAGCAATTGGTATCAGAGTTGTGGCTCTTAGGAAGAAGCTTAACTACTTGAGGTAGATCAGGATGGCGCAAATGAAAGGTGTCAAAGCTCCTTTGTTCGATGGAACAAATTTTACCTACTGGAAAGCTAGGATGGAGTCCTTTATGGTTTCTCTCGGATTTGGTGTTTGGTAGTCTGTTGAAAAAGGTTATACTATGCTTGCAAATGGTCTGACAAGTGATGATGAGATCAAGGACTATGTAAACAATGGCAAAGCAAGGAATGCAATCCTGAGTCGTCTTTTTGATTTTGAACTCGGAAAGGTGATAAGTCTAAAGTCTACTAAAGAGATCTGGACAAAGCTGAAAGGTATTTATGAAGGAAGATGACAAGGTCAAAGAAGCGAGGATGCAGAACTACAAAGCCAAATTTGAAACCGTAAGGATGTCTGAAGATGAAGATATTACACAGGTATTAAGAAATTTGTCTAAAGCTTATAGCTCTAAAGTTTTTGGTATTGAGGAAGCTCAAAATTTGGATAATCATTCTAGAGATCAGATGTTTGGTGTTTTAACTTCTTTTGAAATGAGATAGTTTGTTCAAGATGCTGCAAACAAAGAAACTGCTTTTAAAGTTTGCAAAGTGGAAAAGGATGATGGATCATATCCAGATGATCTTGATAAGATGGAAGCAAACTTTGTGAGGAGATTGAAAAAGGGTACTGAAAAATATAGAGGTAAACTACCTTTCAAATGTTTCAATTGTGGAAAGATAGGTCATTATGCATCGAAATGTGCAAACAAAGTTACTAATGACAAACAAAAGGATCATAAGGGTAAATTTGTCAAAAAGAGTTATTCTATTGAAAAGGGCAATGGTGTATCTGATGATGAAGAGTCAAATTATCCAGATGAAGGAAGTGATGAATGCTTGTTCATGGCTTTAAATGTTGGAACTAATTCTACTAATCTTGAAAGACGTGTGAAGGAAAGTGCTCCAGAAATAGGTCATAACATTGAAGGAACTATGCTGATTGCTTTTCATGCTAGAGAAGAGAAGAATTACTGGATCATTGATAGTGGATGTCCAAATCATATGATAGGTGATAAGAGCAAGTTTGTTAAGCTTGAAAAGTATGGTGGTGGTCTTGTTAAGTGTGGTGATGATACATTTGCTAAGATCTGTGGAAAGGGTTTAATTAGTTTTGATGGCAAGCATAAAACAAATGATGTTCTTTATGTTAAGGGTCTTTGGCATAATCTTCTAAGTGTAGGACAAATGTGTAGAAGAGGATATAATCTTGTATTTCAGAATGGTGGTTGTGAGATCAAAAATGGAAGCTTCAGTACTCTGGGTGCCGCTAGAACAAGGGTAGAAGGTAATGTCTATCAACTCAAAGGTAGTGGTGCAAAATGATTTATGTCTCAAACTAATGAAAGTTGGGTATGGCATTGAAGAATGGTCACATTAATTTTGATAGCCTAGTGAAGATCAGTTCTATTGATGCTGTGAGAAGTTTGCCAAAGATTACAAAGCCTATCAATGCAATCTACAAAGAATGTCAAGTTGGGAAGCAAACAAAGAAAAGATTCAAGACAAAAGAATATTCTACCATTGGTCCATTAGAGTTAGTGCATACAGATCTATGTGAACCTACCAGAATTAGAAGCTCATGTGGTGACAGGTATTTCATGTTATTAATTGATGATTATTCTAAAATGGCTTGGGTTACATTTCTCAAAGAAAAATCAAAAGCTCTAGACAAGTTTAAAGCATTTAAGGCTATGGTTGAGAATGAAATGAATCTGAAAATGAAATATTTGAGATTTGATAGAGGTGGTGAGTTTACTTCAAATGAGTTTAACAGTTTTTATGAAGATCATGGAATAAGAAGGTATCTATCAGCCCCTAGAACTCCTCAGCAGAATGGAGTTGTGGAAAGGAAAACCAAAACAATTCAGGAAGCAACTAGGACAATGATGAAGGAAGCTAGTCTTCTGGATGTTTATTGGAGAGAAGCAATTCATACTGGTAGTCTACATTCTTAACAGAGGTCAAGCAAGAGCGAATATTTGAAAGACTCCCTATGAGTTTGTGATGTCCCCATCCTACAAGACTTCATTAAAAGATAAGTATATGTTTTGACTCAATTACATTTCTCTATATGTACATATATTAGATAAATATTCCATATATATATATATATATATGTATATAAAATTATAAATAAATCAATATAAAAATATAAATATCTAAATAAGATATATATATATATATATATATATATATAAATATTTAAACATATAAACATAAATAAATATCTACATTCAAACAATATTGTATAAAAGAATACATATACAAACAGATCCTTATTTATTTAAGCAAATACTAAATTATTAATTCTGCTGATATAATCTAGGAGAAAAGATCACAAATGTCAAAGATGACCAGACGTGTCTAGCAGATGAAGAGACACATTGATTTAAGAAGCATATAGACGTTGAAGGAAAAAGACAATAAAGTGCAGCCAAACATCGTTTGGATAGCAGGCACATGATCAAGGCTTATACCTGGATCTTACCATCACCATTATTAAAATATTAACATGAGACTTCATCCATTCTAGGCTAAATATCCATTAAAATATTGTAAGGACTATCACAGAGTTATGGTATGGTAAATCTCCTACTGTGAAATATTTCAAAGTTTTGGAAGCAAGTGTTATATCAGAAGAGATGAAGAAAACAAAGGAAAGTTTGATGCAAGATTTGATGAAAGAATATTACTTGGATACTCTACAAGAAGCAAGGCCTACTAGTTCTACAACAAAAGATTGAAGAATATTGTTGTCAGTGCAAGTGTCAAAGTGGATGAAGAACCACATCAAATTTCAATACTGATAGAAGGATATGAATCTGATGAATCCCCTTGCAGTGAAGAAGAAAAGGCTGAAGATAAAGGAAAATAGTTGATAGTTGAAGAGGAAGAAGCTCCAGAAAAGAATCCTAAGAATCCCAAGTATGTGTAGAAGAATCATTCAGAAGATCAGATCATTGGAGATAAGAGAAATTGTATGTTGATGAGAAGAAAAGATGCTATGACAAAGGGACAAGTAAATTTCTGTTTTCTTTTGAGGTGGAACCGAAAACAGTGATTGAGGCATGCAAAGATGAGAATTGGGTCAAAGCAATGAAGGAAGAGTTTGAAGAGATAGAGAAGAATCTAACTTGGGAATTGGTCCCAAGCCCGACAAATAAGAATGTGATTGGTACTAAGTGGGTATTCCAAAACAAGTTGAATGAAGATGGAAAAGTTGTCACAGATTGAAGGTATAGATTTTGAGGAAACTTTTGCTTCCGTTGCAAGAATGGAAGTTATCAGGATGTTTTTAGCTTTTGCAGCACACTAAGATTTCAAAGTATATGAGATGGATGTGAAGTCTGCATTCTTGAATGGTGAATTGGAAGAAGAGGTATGCATTGAACAATCAAAAGGTTTTCAGTTGTTAGAAGATACAAATATGGTCTACAAATTGAAGAAAGCATTGTATGGACTGAAGCAAGCTCCCAGAGCTTGGTATGCAAGGTTGAAAAGTACTTGTTCCAACAAGGATTCAAAAAAGGTACTACAAATAGCAATCTTTATTTCAAAGTTGAAGGTGAACAAATCTTAATTTATGTCAATATTGATCAAATTTTGCTACCTTGAGAGTTTGTGGGGCACTAAAACCTAAGAGTGCATGATACAAAATGATTTGTTGTGATTCCTCATCTGACTCCCTATCGCCCTCTAATATTGGTTCCTCCTCTTTTTCCTCACTTAGGTCTTCAATATAGAACAACTTCTTTTCATTGCATTTATGTCCTCGACTGTATTTGCTATCACAATTGAAACACAACCCTTTTTCTCTCTTCTCCTCAATTTGTTGTGTAGTCAACTTGGTAGGTTGAGGCAATGATTGTGTAGGAGACCTCCTTTCTCTTATGTTTACGATTCCTTGTTGCCTATTGGCCAAAAACTTCTCCCCAACTTGTCTTACCATAAGTATTGCTTGTGACAAGGATTGTGGTATGAACAAATGTACCTCATATTTTATGTAGTCCTTAAAATCTCTTAGAAATAATTCTTTCAAATTTTCTTATGTAACATTCTCCATTCTTAGACAAAGGACCTGAAATTGATGAGTATAGTCCTTGATTGTACTTGTTTTCTTTAATTTAGTGAGTTGGAAGAAGTAGCTATCCATAAATTTATCTGCATAATTGGTAGCAAGTTCCTCTTGAAAAATTGACCATGTGACTGTTGAATCCCTCTTATGCTGTTTTTTGTCCTTGATGTCAATTTGTGGATATCTTGCATCTTGGTGGTTATCTTTTCAGTTGATACATATTTTGATTGGCACATCTACTTTATTGATTTCATTATCTTGGTGGCACTGATCGTTTAACGCCATGTGCAGATTACAAGTGCTTGTTGAGTTTTATACAGGTTTTTACAGTGTGGTTTGATCAGGCTCTTGCATCTTGAAATTGTTAATGGTTAACATGGTGTAGCATGTTTCTCAGTATAATAAGGTGATCATTATTGCTTTAATGGCATTCTGAACTTTTCATGAAATTAGCCTTTATTATACTTCACAAGGTTTTGGAAAGTATGTTACATTGCAAAATATGTGGCATTGGACTTAAATGTGATGGCAAATCGGCTTTGGTTAAAGGGATTTAAATTTATCTTCTATGTGCATTTACATCGGGTCAAAATGATTAATATTGACTTGGGCTTAAAAGCCGACAACATGGTATAACACTCAAATTTGGTAAAACCGCACTTAAAAAGTCTTACCGCGGTACCGCAGATTGTTAAGAGAGTAACTGCGGTAATGCGGTGAAAGCGGTTAGCGGCATGCATAGCAGCTACCGCTATACCGTGGGTAGCCAGAAGGGTAACTGCGGTAGTGCGGTGAAAACTGCTAGCGACAAGCAAGAGAGTTACCGCTATACCGCGGACTGTCAGATGTGTAGCCGCGATAACGTGGTGGAAACCGCCAACGACAAGAAAGATTGCTACCGTTGTACTGTGAGTTGTTAGGTAGCTCACCGCGGTAACGCGGTGGAAATGACTAGCGGTTAGCTTGGAGCTACCGCTGTACCGCGACTAGTTCGAAGGGTGGCCGTGGTTGTGCGGTAAGGGAACACATGTCATTGATCTACCCACGGTTTTCAAAGTGTTTTATGCGGTTTCGATTGATTAATGTTTGTCCTCTGGACTCCAAATGGCTATCATATTTTGCAAAGGATTTCTCTTTGCTCGCATTGGAAGATTAGGGCAAACTGTTTTTCATTTCACTCTTTTCACGTTTTTGATTGAAACCCTACTAGCCACCACCATGGATCATTGCACTCGGCCGTTTCCCTGTTATCCTTGGCATTTTTTCTGTTGGACAGCAATCAGGAGCAGTCAGGAGCCTTGCACAAAAGTCGCTCCACTTGTCTTCTTTCAGCCATTGGATGCAAGCACGTTTTTGGAAGGTTGTGAGGCCGTTTCTTCTCCTCTGCAGATCTGGTAATCACTCTTTGACAGCAACATTCATTTACTAGGTATTCCTCTTTCGATTGGTCTGCAGATCCGTTTATGGACAAGCAAGATGGTTATGAACTTATTCTTTCTCTTATTTGCAAAGTGAAAAATTGAAAACGGCTATTGCTTTCTGAAAAAGTAAAAAATATTTGCTTCTAAGAATCAAAACGTGACTGCAAATTTCTTTTGAAGGTTATCATGACAATTACTTTAAGGAACTGTGTTTTCTGGTTATGGGTAATGATAATATCATCGAATCGTTTCATAGGCTTATCTGGGTTCTTGGATAACGGTTCTTGTGAAGTTATTTCAGTCACACTTCACAATGATTTCAGTTTATTAAGTTTTTCAGTCACTATATTGGACATAGATCTCGGAATATTCTCTCAGCCTCACTGGAATTTGTGGGTAACTGTTATAATGCATGGTTATTGGCTTTCAATTGCATGCTGGTTGGGGTTTCAGTTACCTCTTTTTCATAGCAGCTTATTTGTCAGAACTCCTATGGTATATGCACTCTTCATTACTACATGTGGGTAAAATCTGAAAGTGGTTTCATTTTGCTAAAATACTTTTGTTGCATTGCTGGTTCAGTCAAGGAAAATGATTATCATTTCATTTTTAAATGATGTGCTCTCACTGGTTTTTGTCTAAGCACTGTATGTGCAGGCTTCTAGTGAAGACATGCTCTGTCACACTTCTAATCTTGGTCATTGCTGTTCTATCCTCGATAGAAAGAAGGAATCTCTCTTTTGTGAACACCGCAACATCAGATCTGACTTGACAGTTATTATGTAACCTGAAAAACAACCTTGCATAATGTTCTGGTATGTGAAATTCGAGAAATAGTGGTAATACTTCCATTTTTGTAATGATGTTTTTTGTAAAAAGCCAAAAACAGTAAGTTTAGGGTTTTATCATGACAAAAAATCAAAATCTTGAAATAGTGGTATTATTATCTAGTTATCAGAAAGTCTATTCTCCGTGATGATGCAAAAAATTGGAAAACACAGTGTGTAGTCAGATTTGTAGTTTTTCTGTATGGGAAAAGATTGAAAATCAAACAGTGAGAAAAGAAAGAAAAGATGTATTATTGTAAAACAGTTTGATGAGACTGTATTGTAACTGTGATAGGACTTTCCTCAAGCTGCATCGAGATTAGATAATGCATGAAATTCTGAAGAGTCAATTATGACTTTTGAAAATTCTATGTTTTGTCTGTCAAGAGGCACTTGACAAAAATCAAGTGAAACAGAGAGATCCTATGTACTATTGTTCGTTCTATTGAATATCAGGAAAGGGGTTGGTGCTCCTTGAGATTGGTGTC
Source organism: Sequoiadendron giganteum (assembly GCA_007115665.2). Taxonomy (NCBI): domain Eukaryota; kingdom Viridiplantae; phylum Streptophyta; class Pinopsida; order Cupressales; family Cupressaceae; genus Sequoiadendron; species Sequoiadendron giganteum. The sequence goes on along the minus strand of CM021104.1, from coordinate 240,315,189 downwards.
TTGAAACAGAGGGGTTGGTGCTCCTTGAGTCGGTGCTCAAAAATCAGCCATTGAGGCTTTGTCAAAATAAATTATTGAAATGAAAGCCTGAAAAAGGCAGCAGGTTCAGGAGTGGTGTTTTTACCCCAGGAGGGTTTTCCACTCGGCATATCTTGTGTCTATTGTGTCTCTGTGACTCTTTTGCTTCAATACTTTACTGCTTTAAAATGCAATGTTACATTACTCATTTCAGTTTCAGTTTAAATTGTTTAAGAAGTTATAAATATTGATTCACACCCCCACCCCCCCCTCTCAGTGTATTTTCACTCCAACAGTGACCACACAACCATTCTTTCTCTTCTCATCACATAACCAATGATACCAGATAAATTGGTTTGGTTCCAAGTATAATTATGGCATAACCACCTTTTGTTGACTTGGAACATGGTCAAGATCAAAGAATTGTTCCATTTGGCAAAGCCAATTGGTTGGATCTTTGCCATCTAACTTTCTCATATCTAGTTTGGGTATGAATTGCCTATGCATAGGATTATTAAAGAGTTGATCCTTCTAGAGATCTGAGTCAAGACCAAAAAATCATGTCTAACAAAAACATTATCTTCCACCTTATTAGGTGAATCTTCTCACTTATACTTCATCCCTTGAATAATTATTTCCAACTTCCTTGAAAAGTCATCATCTCCTTTTGCATCTCCATCCTCACTTTGGTCATCTCCTTCATTGATGAAATTCCTTCAGTCATCTCCTTCTTCATTGATGAATTTCACCCTTGACCTTGGTGATTTCCTCATCAGGGGTAATATCCTCAATTTCGACATCATCCTTATCTAGAGATTTCCCAAGTGTGGTGGCATTCTTTTTGCCTCTTGTTGTATGCCCCATTATGATGGAAACAATAATTTTGCAATAAATCACACAAATAAAGTTAAAATACTTAAAAGTTTTTATTGACTTATTGTTGGCAGTGGTTGTCATTGATGTCTTGAGGAGATTGTTGCAATGGTTTTATTGTTGGCAATGATTGTCAACACTCGAGAAGATTGCTGCATTGGTTGTCATTATTGACAACATTTAGTGTGGGTTGTCATTGAGTATGGTGATGTGTTGCTGAAGTTCATGGTTGGATGTCATGCTTTATCTAAAGTTGTATTGAGTATGGTTGTTGTCAGCTGTGTTGATATCTTGATGATATATTAAGATGAGGATTAGAAGCATTAAGATGAGGATTAGGAGTGATGCTGATGGTGGAGAGATATTGCTAATGGCTTGTAGTATGTTGTATGCTCTCTCTTGTACCTCTCGAGGAAGTATATGTTGTTGAATGAAAGTTTTGGCCTCCACAAGTTGATGAAAGTTTTTGTTTCAAGAAGTCGTGCTGATGACTATTTGGGAGAATGCTTTGCATTCCTCCACTGTTGAAGATATGGTCTTGCAGTTTGGGATTTAGTGTTTGTGTTCTGTGGACGTTGCACTCCTATCTTGTTAGGTCACTAGTGTTGTCGAGGAGATTTTTGTTAATTACAAAAGGTTGGTAGTGTTGTTGGTTGTCTAGACTGGCTCAAAAAATGCTCCGCATTTACCCACATTGATGTCTCTGCTCTTGCAGCTTGGTGAATGTGCTCTCAGTGTGTGTGCCATGTCTCAGTTCCAATTTCATGTGTTGAAGTGGTCAACAAGTTGATTTGTTAATGTTATATCTCATACTAGTGCATTTTGTGTTTCTGGGAAGAAGTGTTTTGTTCCTGTTTGGGTTGTGGTAGCTGTTGATGGCATGACAGTATGAAAGAAGTGTCTATAAGTGTTGTTGGATGTTCAAGGAACGTCTCTTTGTGATTTGCACATCAGTGGTTGATCTCTTTTGGTGCTGCATTATGGTTGAGTTGGTCTTTTGGGTAATTTGTGGATATCTGTCCGACAGGGCTTGTCATCTTTCTTGTGCTATGTGCTTGAGGGTTTGCGCCAGCATATGAAGTTCTGTTAAGGTGGATTTGTGTAATGACCCTTAATTTAAGATTGAACCTATCAACAAATAATGCAAGAAATAAGGGAAAAGAATTGAATTATATGTGACTTAGTTTAAGATCAATTGTATTATCTCTATCTAAACAACAATTGATTGTGTGATTTCATCCAATTATTATAGCTTGCTTAATAATACCTTGCTAAAATTATCACTGCTTTCTTTCTCAATCATAGGTATGGCTGGATAGGAAGGCTGCAATGGGATGCCCGTAGAGTGCTTCTTCCAAGCCCAAGAGCAGATATGGCGATCCCTCATGGCCCAACAATGGCAGACCGCCAGTCATCATTGTGGTGGGGTACCTAGAAAGCCTCTAGCACCTGCTATCCCTTGCTGCACTTCCTATTTCTCATCTCCTATGATTGATTCCTAACGTAAATGTAACTGCTGATTTCTGGACAGTATTTACTTACCTGTTCGATCTGTACGTTCAGGCATTCTACTTTCCAACAGCGATTTTCTCAACCTTTCGATGCTGCTTAGTATATTCACCTTTACACTGTTCGATATGAATATGATTGATTCTCTCCACGTAAATACTTATGAGACTCAATAATTATTGCAAGCACCATTATTTGCACAATTGTGTATATATATATATATTCTATCTAAATAATATATATCATCATTTCTAATTGACTTCAATCTATAAATACGTATATATCCTTATTTCTATATGAATACGTATATATATATTCTATTTAAATATGTATGCATCATTATTTTTATATATCATTATGTAAGTAGTGCATATTTATTCTTCCCTATATATATATATATATACTCATGTCATATTATTCATTATAAAATTTATCTATATCTATGTATATATAAATATTAATAATCATATAAATAATCATCATCCCTTACATGATGGTTGCATAATTATTTAACCTTCGAAAAGATATTACTTACTGATTATTTTGCTCAGAATATATTCACATATTCCTGATTTCTCCATTGATCAGAATATGCTTTATATATATTCTTTTCCATCTTCCTTTCCTGTATTACTTACTGTTCTTCTTATAATCTCCCCTCTATTCGATATCATCTCATCCTTCATGCCTTTAGACTTGCTTTGACCCTTATTTATGGTTGCTGCTTGGGACGTGTCTTTTCATGTCTTGCCTTTGTTTGGAACCGATTCATAATCAAGGGTCAGCTTCTTTTGATTGCTCCCTTAGTAAGAGCATTTGCTGTTGTTAATCGCTTATGCTAAGGAATTCGTATTTGTCTTTATTTTGATATTATTTATATGTTATGGTTTATATTTTATTTTATCTCTTTCTTTTTCTTTGTTATATATTTTCCTTTATTATAGTTTGTGGAATTATATATATTTATTAGTTTATTATATTTATATGATTTTCATGTATTAGTATTATGGTAAGATTTATCATTGTAGTATATGTTATTCTGTTTTGAGGTTATAGTGGTTAAATAAATATAATTATAATATTATCTATAATGATTATAATTATATCAAATTGTAATTACTCATACTTAGATTTATTTTGAATTTGGATACATTTGGTGTTTACTTTTGAGGAGCATGACATAATTATAATATTATTTTACGATAAATATGTATTTTATTTATTTTACATTTCAACGCTTTATATCTCAATGTCACGATTCCGGGGATATGACAATTTGGGTCCTGACCTATCTTGGTTAGAACACCATTGCGTGAATTCAATTGGAAGTATGTTTTTTGGGCCGACTAGTTATGTGCTTCACGTTTTATCTACACATTTCCTTGTTGCTGACTTGGGTTCTTGTGCGCTAGCATGTGAGTTGTTTGGATCACATTGGAATATGTAATAAGATGTATTTTGGTCCTCTCTATCTTCTGGATGAAACCACATTGATGTTTTGTGGCTGACTTGTTGAAATTATTGTTTATCTTCTTTCTAGCTGACCTAATTGATGTTGTGTGTTGTTGTGGAGAATATAAATGCAAGTTCAAATTAGTTGTGCTGAGTGAAAGTGGAATGTATTAAATATCTCGCAAAGGAAGTGCGAAAGTGTGTGAAAGAAAGATTAGATGTGGTTTAACACCTCAATCAACAGAGTGTTGTGTTGACAAATATTGTAATTTCTATAAACTTCTTGTATCTTGTTTTGAGATAGTGATTCTCATCAGGTCTTTGTATCTTGCCCTAAGGTTGTGTGCCTTAGTCTGCAAGTCTTTTGGAAGTGAGCCTTATTTTGTAAGCAATGAGCTTCATATATTGTGAGATAACTCTCATCAGGGTTTTTTCCTCATTGGGTTTTTCATGTAAATCTGGTGTTATCTTGTGCATGTGTGTTCTTTGTTTTATCCTTCATTGCTGTTGATCTAGTTAAGGGTTGTTGAAATTGTTAAGAGATTAAATTGCTATATCTTTCATTACTACTGATCGCTTTAAGGGTCTTTGGTTGGTTTAAGAAGTTTGAATTGTGTTGGAGATCTTAAGTTCCAGAGGGATTTAAGTTTTTGAAGATATTGATTCACCCCCCTCTCAGTATCCGGTGTGTTCAACACTTACCTAGGCCTAGGTTGTACTTTCCCAAAGAAACTCCCCAAAATTAGTTGATTTGCAGCCTTGAGAGCGAATTTGTTGGAAACCCTAATTATGGAATAAATCACTTAATTTTGCTCCAATTACTATGAAATTTGGATTGCAGGATTCTCACTTAATCCTTGAAAACCCATTGAAATTCAAGAAAAAAATCATCAGGATTTGGGAGATATGTGCCTCCCAAATAAATTTGGAAGAAATCCTACTTCTGCAATAAATTGCTCAAGTCTGCTCCAATTCCTCTGAAATTTGGACTGTAGCTGCTTCAATATGTTCTTAAAAAATGCTTTAAAAGTCGGAAATTTTTTCTGTAACATACACCCCTGATTTTTTTTGAAAACTTTTGTTTGCTGTTTTGCTAGTTCAATGAAGTGTTTGTTTTTGTTTCAAATGTGTTTCCAGATGTATACATCATAAGAAATGATTGCAATGAACAAGAAACACTAGAGAACAATGCCTTTTCAATAGAGAGCGCAATAAACATCATAAGCATTCATTTTCAGTTTATAATCGGAATATTACATTGAAATATCAGACCTGATATAGGGAGTTTTCGGACCTGACAAAGACTTATAACAGCAACAATGAAGCTCCAATATTGGCATCGATCAACATCATGTTTTTGGCAGCCAAACTCTATACTCTCCAACGCCTTGACCACTATAATAAGTCCTCAACATTCAACAACAGATAGCACTTCATTTGCTGGTTGTTGTACCCAAAAAAGAAATTTTTGGCATTTTTGCTTAAATTGAGCTAAACAATGTAAAAATGCCATCGAAAGTATGTTTTAGGTCAAAACAAACATGAAGTCTTTGTGGGTTTCTGTCCAGGAACCTATGGTTAAAATTCTGAAAAAAGAAAATTAGGGTTTTACACCCCTATTTTTATGGAAACCCTAAAAAATAGGACCTTCCCAGAAATGATTGAAAATAATTCTGATAGGATTAATTGCCTTCACGATCACACTGATCAAGTCAGAATTATCAAAAAATATGTTTTACTCTGGTGGGTCTATTTCTATTTTTCAGGAACAAAGTTAGGAGCTCCGCAGCCATTAATGGCAGATTGGCCAGTACCAGGTGCTGAAAGCTAAACCTCAAAAGCTTCAACGAAGAAACCATGGCGGAAAAGGATGAAAATGATGCCATTCAACGAAGGAGATTCTCAAAACGGAAAAGGCCAAAATTTGGCTAAGTCTGGAAGGTGCACGTTTTGTCTACCAAGGCAAAACACAGTCTACAGTGGCTAAAAGCGCCCCTCTTGAAGAAAGGCGCCCTTGGATCTCAGAGGGCAAATGTAATCAATTGGCATCTTCAACTCAGTCATCCTCTTCACTTTCATGCTGGCTCGACAACGAAACAATCAGCAAAATCATCTGATTCAAGGATCATTGACCAACCGTCAGCAAAGTATGGAAGATCCATCAACGATGAAGATGCCAAATCAGAGAGCTTCATGGTAAAAGCGCCCCTGCTAGCTAGGGGCGCCCCTCAGTTACAGGCACCAGATGAATCCATAAGCAACAGCTCTATACATGATATCTTTCCAGCTTCCTCCCAGCTACGTGATCAATCTGACAGCAGGTTCACAGGACACGCAAAATGATCACACGCTGAGGTCAAGCAGAAAAAACCAAAATTGAAGAACTGGAAAGATAAGCCAAAAATGGCTAAGGCATGGCTAAAAGCGCCCCTCTTGAAGAAAGGCGCCCTTTCTTGAAGGCATCCAGATTCACTCAGAATCTTTACTGCCTCCCAGGATGATCTTCTCAGCTATGACCAGTCTCGCCAGTGAAACCATCAGCAAAAACTTCTGACAAATCAGTCATCTGATAGAGGAGATCAAAGTCAGGCAGTTCACAGCATAAGCAAAATCAGTCAACAAGCTAAAAGCGCCCCTGCTGGCCAAGGGCGCCCTTAAGTTTGAAGGACCAAAACTTGTTGTCATCAACTGAGAAGTCAGTCATCCTGAGCAAGATTGAGTTGGCTACCCGATGCATCGTCAAGCAGAGTCATCCGACTCATCCATCAACGGGAACGTCAGATCAGAGCACAGAGGGTCTGAAAAGGCCAAAACGAAGAACAGTCAATGAAAATTGACTAAGGCACAGCCAAAAGCGCCCCTCTTGAAGAAAGGCGCCCCTCATTCTGGAGGTCCAAACTCAGTTTTCTGAGTTAATCTCTCCCAGGCATATCTCATCAAGCTGATCCCATCTCAACAACGGATCCGTCAGCAATTGCCGAAGATCAACTGAGTAGCCAGGATCGAAGATCAAACAGAGGCACTTCAACCTGCAAAAATGATCAAAACTCCAAAAGGAAGCCTAAGAAAGTCAAAAGCAAATGTTGACTTGAGTTAACAAATTTTGGAGACAAAAAGAGGCCAAACACTCCACAATCAGTGGAAATCACCTTTTTGAACTCCAAATCAGGCTCAATCATGAGTTGGATGCCCAATTGATGCTTGCAACTCCAAATTGACATATCAAAGCATCTAGGCATCCATTATTCATTATTTCTTTGCAGGTTGAGGAGCTCAAGAACGAATATTTTTCTTCTCCAACATTTTTGAAGATCTGACAGAGGGGTTTTCACCGTTCTTCATATTTTTGAAGATCTGCTGCACAGAGGGACTATTTATCAGAGTTTGCATCAAAAGGCATAATTCTTGCAAAGTGGCAGTTTATAACTTCCAATCCATCTTCTGTCTACTTCCTCTACTTCTGTCTATATTTCTTTTGCATGTCACAGGAAACGACAGATTATCACAGATCTGACCAACTGGGTATGATCAACACAACTTTTTCAACAAAACCCACATGGTAGATTTTTTCAGAAAAAGTAGCCCTGCTGCCCCTATTTTTTAGGGTTTCCGGAAAAAGTCATAATATTGAAAAACAGACAAACTGGGTTTGTTTGGCTTTGAAGCACGAACAAAACCCACATGTTGGATTTTTCCAGAAAAAGTAGCCCTGCTGCCCCTATTTTTTAGGGTTTCCGGAAAAAGTCATAATATTGAAAAAAGGACAAACTGGGTTTGTTTGGCTTTGAAGCACAAACAAAACCCATGTGTTAGATTTTTTCGAGAAAAATCACTTTCTGGTGCCCCTGCTGCCTCTGCCACCGAAGGGCTCTTGCATGTCATAGAAAAACTCATTTTTCCAAATTTCTGACGATCTGGGTTTGTTTAGAGAATTATTCTCAACAAAACCCATGTCTCAGAATATTTCGTAAAAATTACCCTCGGCAAGGCTATTTTTAGCAGTTCCAGAAAAAGTTGTCCGAGCAGCATCGTGTGCGCAGTCAATCTTCAAGGTTTTCAGAACGCAGTTCTCCCAAGACGAATACAAGACCAAAATGGTCTTACTCCATGATTTTCTGAAAACGGCTGG